>JAVCKT010028371.1:3874-28028 GCA_032273925.1 Rhynchotus rufescens
GAAGGGGACTCTGCAAGACAGGGACTGTGTAGGGGCTGCTTCCTCCTCAGAGCAGGGGGAGGCTCTGTGGACAGTCCAGCTCCGGGAGCAATCCCACAACTTGGGATCTAGGGGGGACGTGGGGACAGGCTTCGCTCTCCGGTCTGAGGCTGCTCAGTAACCGGTAAAAACCCAGCTCTTCTCAACAGCGGAACCAGCTCAGGAGACACAACAGTCAGCTGGGCTCGTGCACCCACATCCGTCCTGTCACAGGGCACCAGCCCTTACCAGAAGCTTCAGATACTGGAAACAAAGAAGACCTTCCCTGGCAAATCAGGTTTCAGGGCATTAAAAAAAAAAAAAAAAATCTGTTTTTCCTTTGCTTTCTCCTACACGAAAGTCAAGACTGTTGTGGAACTTGCACTTCCGTGGCTGCCGGACACCCACGGGCTTTGGCAGCACCTTCAAGCGCAGTCTCGTAAGCCTGAACTCCAACCCCGCCGTGTTTAGACTGAAGCGAACGGAGCCGTTCACAGCTCCTGGCTGCTCTCTCCTAGCCTGGCAGAGGCAGCTGCTCCTGCACAGAGCGGGGATGAGGGCGAAGGGACCCGGGAGCCCCGATCGACACAACAGGCCCTTCCACAGCAGCCCACCCGGGCCCGGGGCGAGCCCAGAAAGCCTCGTTATGCTCGGCTTAAAACAGGGAGAAGACACAACTGCAGCAAACCTCAGCACACAGAAATGAGCTAGCCACCTGTTAACGTAAGACCCACTGAAGCAACTTCCTGTATTTTTATTATGATTTTTTCCACCGGTTCGAGCTGCTTCCCGTGATTCCCCCGCTGATGCTCTTTTAAACCCTACATTCTCACCGCAGGTGCTGCAGTGCAGAGCAGCCCATCGCTTCAGCAGAGGCAGCAGCTTTGCCTTCCCCATCAGGCCCCTCAAAGGGGTGAGGAAGAGATTCCCAAACAACTTTTCTGGGGAGGGAACAAAGGAGGGCTGGGAAGAGGCTCTCAGCCTTCTCCACAGAAACTACAGCTGCCTAAATCACCGGCAGCCCAAGACAAATCTACTTGTTAAAGTAACGCACCCAAGTCTGTACGTTCTGACTAGCAACCACACCGTTAAAAGCACCATGAAACAACTGAAGTTCCTTTGCTGGCTTACCTGCTTTAGATACTACTACTACTAATAAGGAGGGAAAAAAAAGGCAGGAAAAAAACAAAGAGAAAAAAAAACAGAAGAAGGGGAAAGAAAGAATAAAGAAGACTTCCTCATCCAGCGCACACACCTGCTGCCACCTCCATGGAACCCGCAACGCCGACACTCCCAGAGCGGCCAGGAGGACGGAGCCGCTGCCCGTCCCTCCCAGCCCGTTCTCAGCTCTGCTCTTTCCCAAGGGCCTTTAAAAACCACCAGGAACAACAGGCAGAAGGCAGCGCAGGGAGGAGGAGGAGACAAGCAAGTCCCACCGGCCTCCAGCAGCGCCAGGGCTGCCAAGGAGGACAGCGCCCAGGAGAGCCAGGCCCCGCGACAGGTAAAGCCTCCCTTGTTCACTGCTGCAGTGCAAGACCTGCCCGGCTTGTGTCAGCTGGAGATTACCTGGACCCCAGACTAAATCCAAGCAGCTTCAAACCTCTGCAGTGACCAAACTCCAGTGCCCAGAATGGGGCAGAACGAGGTGTTCAATGGCCACGTGCACAGGCACTAGCCAAGAGTCACTGATCCCGGTTTAAGCAAGCGATTAATTAAAAGAACACAGAAACCACACAGCAATAGCTCATCACAGGCATGGAAACATTAGTCCTCTGCTCCGTGGTATCCTGTTCTCTCCCATGGGGGTGACACCTGCGGGAGGACAGTGAGGGAGGCTCAGTAACAGCAGAATACTTAAACATGAGCAATTTATCACAACAATAGCAGCAGCAGCAACAGACACCAGGATTGCTGAGGACCTCCTCAGCACAGGATCAAAGGGCAACACGTTTTTCCAGGCACAAGCAGCACAGGGCCAGCAGCAGGGACACGAATGACCAACATGGAAGAACACAACTCATCTCAGATACAGAAATGTTTAATGGCGTTAAAGTGCTACTTTAATGGGGAACCATACGCTAACATTTAAACACAATTCCACTGCACTGCTAAATAGAGTTGTCTTTTTTTATTATTTTATTTTACCTCTTTTTGCCCAACCCTACCTAAAACAATAAAATAAAATCTACAGGACTGAAATTAACAACCCATTCAGATCAGCAATAAGTTATGAATTTTATAAAGCATTTTTTTTCCTCTTTTCTCCTTAGTAATGAGGGGTAGTTAAATTACTTAAAGATATACAAAGTTTCAAACAATGCCATAGGTGAGGACTCTATTAAGGTTTTTAAAACTTGGAAAACAAAATATTCCTGGTGATTAAAAAGACGAAAATAAAAAAGTAAAGCCCTCAAAGTGCAGGTTAGAACGCTCGGCTCCAGGAAAATTAGCAAACATTCGATACAATAGCTCGTAACGGCACCTGCACGGGGAAGATGACGAGCCCCTTGGGAACAGGACGTGCAGTCAGAACGTTACGTTAACACGAGAGACGTGCTGAGCTTAACTAGGTTAACTACTGGACTGGAACTTCAGCAAAGGGAATGACTCTAAAAAGGAAAAACCAAAGAAATCCCCCACCAAACCTGGCCTTTCCAGCTGGCACTGCCTTCGTCCGTTGCGTGTGCAGCAAAAAGCAGCTCTGCGGCTCGTTGGGTCAAGTGCTTCATCAAAACAGAGATCTTTTCACGGCATTAATTCATATAAAAGACATCTAAGGTTTCGTATGGACGAGCTCTAAAAAGACATGTCAGACTTGGGGTGTTCGCCCTCCCAATACATTTACAAATGTTTTATCAAAAAATCTCTTCAAATAAAAAGATCGGAGTGGCTCAGTAGCTGGGCTTGTCCTTCTGGCCCATCAGCTCTCTCATGTGCTGGTTTCTTTCTGTCCTCAGTTGTTTGGGTGCCTGCGCACGAGCACGCGTCTACCGGGAGATCTGCTGTCGGTGCCACAGCCCACGACGTGCTGGCAGGTGACAAGTTTGTACCCCGTGCTTTGGCCACACAAAAGAGATACTTGCTTTTTAAATGAGGTCCAACAGAAAGCTGAGCTGAATGGTGGTCTCTCCTGAACATGCTTCTTTGCTGCCCCTCTCCCGCTGGGCACAGAACGGGACCACAGTCATGACCAGTGTTATATTACTCCTAGGCTACACAAGCCTCCAAAGACTTCCTAGCAATTTACAACAGCGTCAGATTGTGATAAACTGCAGGACACGGTCCTCTTAGGACCACAAAAGCTCTTCAGAAGGGCCGAAACTAGGTTGTTCAATCTGAATGCAATATAAGAAATTGTGACATTTCTCAGATCTCATGGCAGAAAGAGAGGGATGAGTCTCTAGTATCCTCTTTCAAACAAAGTCAAAGCAAAGTGCTTCATTGCTAAGGTCTAAATCTGAGTCCCACAGAAACAAATGGATTGCTCATTGTTGACTTTAAAGGAACTTGGGTTTGGTCTAACTTTTTGTCAGCAAGAATTGGTGTTGGTAACATGACCGAATGAACACATCTTTGGGTGTCTGTGGAGGTTTCCTTTACCCAAAAGGCTTTATCTACAGGTTTCTCTGGGACTAGGTGTCAACATGTCATTTCTGAAAGAGGATACTGGCATCTAGGACCCAGCCTGATCACCCCGGTGAAATCATTCGCCCTGCACTGTCATCTCACTTGGCTCTAGGAAGCAAACGAGAGCTTGACACTGGCGCTGGAGTAACCCTCGTCACTCCCGATACTCTGCAAGCTGCTGTGATCATCAATGTCACTGATGCTGGTTGTGCTGATATTGTCCACTTCTCCATGGGAGAACTCTGTGCTTTCAACGTCCACTTCAATCTCTTCTAAAAAGGGAAATAAGAGAAATATACACAGGTTAGTGCCACCAAACCCAACTGCTCCCTTCCTGCCACTGTGACCCTGCCCTAGTCACGGAGGGTCCAGCAAACAGGTAAGAAATATTTCATCAGCCCTCAAACTGTGGACATTCTTTCCAAAATCACAAGTCACCAGCTCAGAGATTTTCTTAGGACTCAGCTATGGGTTTGGACTCCTCCAGCATGTGGTCCACAGCAGGGCCACACCAGGCACCCAACTTGTCACTCTACCTCTTCCTTTGGAGAATCCTTACCCCAGTGATAGAAAATAAAACAGAGAAAACAGAGGGCAACAGAGAACATTGAGCATGAAGTTTCCCCTGTAACATGCTGCCTGTGTGATACCACTTTGCCAGCACTGGAACCACTCACACAGGGTAAGAAAAAACACTGCCATGGGGATCTGGGACTGCCTGCAGGAGATGCTAGGTGGATTTAAGAGCTTAAACCTTATTTTCATAAGAAACTTAGAAAGGAGAGATCTATGCAGTTAATAATCTTGCTCCCACAGCATTTAGGAACTTTCCAAAAAGATTTTCTATTTTAAACTCCAACTCAGAGTATAGAACATCCTTGAGTCTGTCAGTAAATACCAAGCTGCCTATTGTACTTAACCGAGATCTATAGCAGAGAAGTTTTAAAGGAGGAAATAATCTGAACACATTGTTAAAAACAGATAAAGACGGTCTGAGCAGCTAACTGAGGAGAATAATTGCTTGGGGAGGGACACGTTTAGAAAAAATTCTGGAATTTTAAGAGGCAAGATAAGTTGATTCTGTTTGCTTGATTATACCATGGTAGTCCCAATACATGGAATATCCCAGGCAGAATTAAAAAGTTGGATATTGCTTTCCATTATCTGCTCCACTCCTATGTAAACCCTTCACAGGGAACATCCAGGCTGAGGAACACACTCCAGCTAGGCCTGCATTAGCAAGTAACAATTGCTGCTGGGATCCCTGTCTGCAGCTCAAGGACTTTGCTAGGGCCTCATTCTGTTCTGGTCTTGGAGACTGAGACTGAATCTGCACATGCAGAATATGTAGTTTAGGTTCAACCAGAAAGAACCTCCTCTGTTGGCTTCACAACCCCTCCACGCTGTCAGCCAAAACAGGGACAGCCAGGAGCTTCATTTCAAAAGGGTACTCTGACCTGTACTGAAGCACCAGTGCAGACAGACCCTTTATTCCTGAGCTAGAAACTAGTAACATTTTCTGCTTTCTCTTTGTATTGCCGAAGGGTACAGCAGACAGAAGAACACAACATATATGAAACATGAACATGAAAGGTATTCAGTATCTGATGGGGTGTACATTGTGCTCTTGTGTCTGCTGTATCCCTCGGCAATACAAAGAGGGTACTATCAGGTAGGTAGTTACTAGCTTGTGACCACACAGCTATTTTTCATATCATACATTTTGATATGCTGGAGAGCTCTTCAGAGAATCTGACTCTTTAAATGCCCAAACTGGCTTGAGTCAACAACAACGTCTCTTCCAGGCTTAAAACCGATAGCAACTAAACTATATATGCATTCACACGTGTGTCCCGTGTGTATGTATGTAAAAGCATGGATTTAAGTGCTAATTAAAGCCCAAGAGAAGGGGGTGGCTGAGGCCATGGAGGAGGTGGCTCTCAGGCTCCCCCTCAGTGCCGCTCACCTCGCTCCGAGTCTGAGCGGTCAGAGGAAATGGTGGATCCAACGCTGTCCATTCGTATTCGCTCTATCTCCTGAGGACCCTGTAGCTGTTCCAGTCTTCTCTTTAGGAATCTTTGTTCTCGCTCCAGGTTCTCAAGCTGGTGTTGGCTTCTCCTCTCAGTCTCTTCAAGTTTCTGATGTGATCAAGCAGGAATCAAGAATTATTTTCATCATCTTTTCCTTCCCTCCTGCTGTCACTGGGCAGCCACGTGCTTTGCTTAGGCCTTCCCAGCTCCCAGGAGGGTTCATGCTGCACAAGACTATGGAACCAAGCTGCCTCCCAGCGCCCAGGGACCATGTCACCTCCTCCTATCTTTGCCATGCACAAGTCCTGCTACATCATGCACAGTGGCACAAAAGGGGCCTTGAGACAGAGCATCTCTAATGGCAACTACTGCACTGTAGCAGCCCATGGGGTTGCTCCGCAGGGGCTGGCAGCTGCATTACCAGATCTGCCCACAAAGGGGCCCCAGTTCCTCACACAAACGGATCCCGCATTTGTCGGGATCCAGTGCAACACAAAAATGTGTCCTGGGAGCCGCGTGCTCCTCGCTGCATCATTTGGTAGGATTTCTCAGAAACAGGTTTTATTTAAGACGTGACTTACATAACGCAGTACAGACTTGTCTGATCACAGCTGGGAAACCTACGAGGGCCCTGCTCTTTGTTTCCCCTGGCAAGCACGTTGCATAAGAAGGGAGTCACTTGAGATGGACCCTGTCCGTTCAGCAGGGCTCATCCTCCTTCCCTGCTCTCCCTCCCTCCTTCCCACTAAACTGAGCCATGACAAAGGGTTTCAGCCTTCTCCTGACACAGACAACGCTGCGTTTTCTTGTGGTCCTTCCCCTTGTCAGAGGTGATTCAAGTGCTGGGCTAGCGGGCACCACCACAGAGGAAACCCTGGGAAGGATTTTCATTTCTGGATTAAAGTTTCAGCCACAGCACTCGCTAGAGCATCAGAAAAGTTGCTTTTCCCATGCAACTGCACTTACTCGAGCACAGCAGCCATGCCACCCTTTAAAGAGCTGCTACTGTCAACTGCTCTGAATACCAAATAAGAGCCCTGCTCCCAAATCATTCTCGTCCTTAACAGACTTCATTATGGACTCTCCCAACAACGTGGCTTGTATCGATGCTAAACGATGAACCGAGGGGGCAATGCTTTTCTGTCTGGAGGTGTTAGCCTCCCTCAGGACAGGTTTACCACTGGGCAGCAGGAGCCAGCGACCGAGCGGTATTTCCAAGGGCCAGGGGGAAAGGAGCCAGGAAGAGCCGCTCTTACCTGGACCTGAGCTCTTACCTTGATATGAGCTTTGGCTTTGTTGAGCAGCCCCAGCGTCGTGTGCCTGGTGCAGTCTGGCCCCAGCGGGATCAGGACTTTCAAGCGCTCTAGGCACAGGCGGAGGTGAGCGCGGCTGCAAGGCAAGAGGCAGAGGGTCAGAGCTGGGTTTGGGGAGTGGGAATTTCATTCCCTTTCCTGCCGCCCCCTCCACCAGACAGACACCCCTCAGGCTTCCTTGCCTTCCCACACACGGCAGGAGCCCCGGGCCAGAGTGCCATGGAGCTGTTTGCTTCAATATCAGCACTACCAGCACTATTGCTGACCTGCCACAGACACTGTTTGTCTCCCTGCCCTCTGAACTGATCATCTCATTCATCTGCATGAGCTTTGGGCAGAGGCAAACGGGGCTGCACATCGCTGCTACCTGCTGTGCTGAGCAGAACATACAGGAAAGTGCTTGGAGTGACTCACACCCGTGCTCATTTGTGCATCCATGGTTCAGGGGCATTTGCTACAGGCTGATCTAAGCAGCGTCTCCTTCCCAAGTTGTCTTCTTAACCACGGGAAAAATTTAGAAGACCAGGGAGCAGAATAGTTATCTCAAAGCACATGAATGATCCTTAATGGCAATCAAAGGGGCTGGTCAGTGCTGCTTGAGAGAGAGCAGCTCCCAAGCACTGGACTCTGATTCTTCCTTTGGACTCAGGTATCAAACGTCGCAGGGGGTGCAAGATCCCTGGGGAAAAAGGCAATCCCAGGACTCATGGGGCACTTCTGTGACCTTGAACCACATCTACAAAGCTGCTCTCCAGGACTACTGCTCTGCAGATGCTCTGAGCCAGTTCTATGGAATATGGGAACGATCTGGGCAAAATGGTCTGGGCAGCATCATGCTCAGCAGCAGGAACCCCCGTCCTGCTCCCTCCCGGCCTGCACATCGGCAGAATTATGGGAAGCCATCAGGTGGGGGCTGCCTCTTCCCTCTCTCTCCCCCAGACATTACTGATTTATGTCCAAACTTGTCATCCCAGTCAGTAACACGATGACACCACCCCCAGCGCTCACAGGCAGGGGACACCGGTGCAAAGGGGCCCCTGAGGCCTCTCCCAGAGCACAAAGAACCTGAAGCTCAGCCTGATCCATCTGAGTGCAGAGGGGGAAACAAAAACACAACAACAAAAACAAAAAAGGGAAGAAAAAAGGCACAGGGACAGTTCATTTCCATCTTGTTTTTCAAATTCCCTCTTGCTCCTGGTTTGAAAGGGCCTGAGGAGAAGAGTCTGTAATCAGGCAATTATGTCAGTGACAAGCAAGGATGATTAAGGGTGGAAGGGTCAGGGGTTTTGCTGATGAACTGTCAGCGCAGAGCAGTGTTCGTGAGTGGTGCTGGAGCTCTGAGCTCCTCCTCAGTCTTTCTATTATAAAGCGCTTTACAAAGGGTCCATCATCCTGTCTGGAATAGCCACAGGGCTGCATATAACCCGCAAGAGCCCAGAGAAACATGTGGTTTTCATTAGGTGTTAAATAATTCTGTATACATGTGTTGCAGGGGGTGTCACAATCATAAAAATCAAACTGAAAAATAAAGCAATCTCCCAAACTACGTCAATCCCATCTTTTCCTCCATCAGCTTGCTGAAAGCCAAACCCCACTCACACTGAACCCATACAGCTCATGGGGGGGCTTCTGGCTACCTGCAAACAGGGCCCTTTGGAGCTGGCAGCTCTTTCTCAGTGAGCAGCAGAAGCTCTGTGCATCTCCTGCAGCTCCCCATGTACCTCCCTGTGCACCTCAGTGCAGGTCCTGAAGCTCCCTGTGCATCTCCTGCAGCTCCCTGTGCACCTCTGTGCATCTCCTTCACCTTGGTGCACCTCTGTGCAGCTCCTTTGGGCGCCTCGGGGCCTGCAGGACAGCAAGGGGGTGGCCCTGCTGCCCGCCTGGCAGAGGTGCTGGACTCACATCCGCCTGTGTGAGACTGGGCACGGACCTCCAACACACAGAGAGGAAGAGGAGGGGCCCTCCTTGCACCTCCCCGCCTGGGCAAGGGGCACTGCTCTGCGCTGGCTGTCCCGGTGCTGCCAACACCACCGTGGGGCCGTTGGCAGCGTGGCCCTGCCCTGGGACACGCAGCAGGAGCTGCCCCTCCGAGCCCGCTCGCAGCTCCCGCTGCCCCCCAGCGCCACCGCCGAGGCTCCCCAACACGTCACCCTCCGCACTTCCGAGCCGTGACCCCACGGCCGTCCCTAAGCCCGTCCCTAACCCCGCCAACGTCCAGTGCTGAGCACTACGGGCTCCTAAACCAAAGAGCAAAGAGGCAGCTCTGACTCTCTGATAGCCGAGTTAAGTAAAACACAGAAATACAACCCTATTAGAGCTCAAAAGCACTGCAGAAACTTAGCAGAGCTAAAGCAGGCACCCTGTTCCAGGGCCAGGGACTGCAAACGCATCAACCTCCCTGAGCCAGGCCCGGGCTCTGGTGGTGCGGGCAGGCTGGTCCCCACGTCTGCCTGCACCCCGCTGGTGTCTGTCTGCACCCCGCTGCGGGCGGCTCTGACGACGCTGCGGGCTCCCCGCGTCCGCCAAGACGCCCGCACTCGCACAGAGCCTTCCACGTAACCCCTGCATCATGCCAGGGTCGGCCGCTTCTGCCCACGGCTGGAAATCAAGTCTAAACACCTGAACAGAAGAGAGGAACAGCTTGGGCTGGGTAGAAGGGCTGATGCTTCTCGCTGCCTTGATCCTAGGGAAGCTACAGGGGGACACGGCAGGAGAATCCCAGTTGCAGCCAAGGCCCAAGCCTGTGCCTGCTGCAGGGGAGCTGCCTCCCCGCTTCATCCATGCGGCGCGGCAGGACCATTCCCTATTCCTGCTGCGCCGGCTGCAGTCCCTGCTCCCAGCAGCTCCCGCCGCGCTCGGCTCTGCCGGCTGCACGGGCTGCAGATTCCGGGCCGGCCTCCGGTGACATCATTCCCTCCGGTTACATAACGTGCGGGGAGGGCGCCTGTACCCGCGCCTGCCGTTCGCTCAGCGCCTTGCTGCAAATCCCGCTGCGGGAACCGGGATCCCGCTCGCCTCCACCAGGACTGCAGTGCGGGGAAACGCTTGGGCGCAAAAAAAAGGAGAAAAAGGGGAAAAAAATCCATCCCTGTTTCCTTCCAGCACTCCTCTGGGGATGCTTCCGAGGCCGAGGGTAGGGTTCAGCCTGTGCACCGGTGGCTTGGCACAAAGCTCAGCGCTGGGGGGATCCCAGGCGGGTTCTGCCGGCGGCAGAGGGGCCAGGGGCTGGGACCATGAACCCCCAGCGCGGCCCGGCCAGACCCCCAGCACTCACCCACTTGCACACGTCCCGTCTCCAGGAGGCCGAGCCTCCCTCCCAGCCTTCCCCAGCAGCAGCTGCCCAGCTGCCCTCCAGCAGCACCTCAAAGGCTGTTTCTGCATGTTGAAAGAAAGGTGCATCTGATGGAAAAGGGAATCCCATTTCCCACATATGTCTGTACTATACCTACAGGTCTGGAAGGAATTCCCACAAGATTTAGGCATGTGCTTAACAGTAACAATATGCTCAATTCCCACTGAGGCTGAGTCAGATACTTGATCTTAGGGGGGAGTGGAAAAAAAAAAAGAAGAAAAAAAAAGAAAAGAAAAATACATGAGAAGAACAAGCAGAGGCAAGATCCTGACATGGAAAAGAACATTACCATCCTTCCTCTCTTCCTTCCTCACCTTTTCCAAGAGTCGAGTTTAATTTAACCCTGAAATTAGAAACTGTCGACTTTGTTTGGATTGCAGAGCTAACAGATTGCTTAAAAAATGCAGCAGAGGTCACTGGTTAAGGAAAGCAATTCCCGGGGACAGGCGAGCGACCCCACATCCATAATTCATCGGGCGAGAATGATTTTGAGATAAAAGTAATGAGAAATGCGTTCAAAAAACCACAGGGCATGGAAAATGGGGGGTGGGAAATACAGTTTCCTTCCATAGGCAATCCGCAGGTCAGCGGCTTCCTCGGGATGTCTCTGCCTCGCGGCGGCCCCAGCCGTGCCCCAACGCAGGCAGGAAGGGGCTCTGGCAGCGGGATGAGGATCGGGAAGGCCGCGGACGCTGCCGGCCCCGCTCTGCTGCGGGGCGCTACGGGAGCGCCCGCATCCCCGAGGAAGCCGGAACAGCCCGTGCTGACCCGGCGGGACGCCCCACGGCGCCGCGAGTCGTTCCCAACAGCCACGCTTGATTCTACACCGCGTTTCTTGCCCTGATTTTGTCCCCTCTTGTGTTTACTCCAGACTGAAGGAGGTACTCAGCCACTCGCCTCTTTCCAGGCAGCGTCTACTGATGGCTCCCTGGCACAGAGGAATACTTGCATTGCAAGTGCTTCTAAGTTCTACCTTAAAAAAAAAAACATAGGGGGGAAAAAAAAAGTCTGATATTTACAAGAAACAAAGAAATGAAAATTTGGGACCTACAATAAAGATTTGACAATGTATTATAAAGAGGATTTGAAAGAAACGAGTTCCGCTGGCAAAATATTCATCCTGGTCTTAACCTGACCAGATTTGAGTGCAAAAGTTCAAAACAAACATCTCTCCTGCACATCTGGAATAGAAGCGACGAGCCTTAAGGTAAGGACAAAACAGGCATTTTAATTTACAATACATTGCCCATGCTCCTCATTCTGAACCTTGCCAGTGGTTTTACTCCAGGGCAGCAGGAGGGAACCCTTCAACTCTCCTGCCACTTTCACTATGCCTTCCAGCAGACACATTTTGGGGGAGAAAACTGGAAGCGATTTCCCTCTCCTCTTTGCTCCCTCCAGCAGCCTGAGGAAGGGCAGCGCAAGCCTCAATCCTGTCCGTCAGTAGCAAAAGGATCAGAAACTCGGGGAGCGAGGCAGCAGTGCCAAGGACAGACCCTTCCTCCGCAGGAAACGCATCGCAGGCAGCAGCCCCGGCGCTGGCGGCCCCTGCGCTCACCCGGACCCAGCGCAGGGCAGCGCGGGCCTGTTCGCGCCCCCCTCTCCCTGCTCCTCTCTGCCTTTCTTCGCAAGCCCTGAAGTACAGACAGTGGTTAAGAGATGTCAAATAGCAGCAGATGCTCCGGAGTGAAGTAAATTCCCCCCTAAAATTACAGACTGGGGGTCTAGTGTTATTGATCTTGGGCACCAGCCACCAAGCATTTGGTGAATCTCACTAACAGAACTTTGCTGCAGCAGGACCCACGTTGTGGGCTGAGCCTCCTGCAGGCCCAGCGGCGCTCGCAGGCGCCAGGGCTCTGTGGCAGCGTCTTCTCCTGACCTCACCTAAAGTGACAGCCCCGTTCCCGCCGCTCCGGGCACACCGAGGGGCCTCTTGCACCAGGCAGCTTGGCGCCAACTCCTCACTCACGTTTGCTCCTGATAAGGCCGATCGATGCCTGCTGGGGCAGAGGTACCACGATGTGGTTACAAGGCTGCATTTGGCTACCAGAGAACGTGCCTTGGACACCAACGTGCAGCCTGCCCCTGCTAATTATAAAGCCCAGATTAGCCCGGTCTAATAAAAGTTCCGCCTTTGTTAAAAGGTGGTTATAAATAGAGAGCTGCTCTTTAAATAGCAGCAGTGTCCTGTGCCCTGGTTCCCACCAGTGCCTCCCACCATAATCTCCCTCCTGGGGATACAGAGGGCGACGGGGCTGCCACGCAGCAGGCACCTGGCCAGAGGGGAGGCCACCTGCCCATTCCCAGCTTTGCTGCTGGAATTAGGTCACTGGCAAAGAGAGCCGAGATTGTCCAAACTCGCCAGCTACTTCCCCCTATCCCGTTCGGGCGTCTCCAGGCTCAGCTTCCCACGAGGTTTCCATAGGCTCGGAGCAGCAGACACGAATGGAAGAAGAATGTGACAACCTGGGTTACTTGTTTACCCAAACGTCTTTACACCAGAGCACAAGCATGTGCTCTTCATCCAACACCACTTCACACCGCCAGAAATAGTTAAGGAGTCATCAAACATCCCCTGCACCTTTCAGGTACGTGGAGCATGCATCTGGAACACAAGAAGTAGTGCACGTGATTTAACCTTGTGAAATTAGTTTAAATTTAACTCCCAGACTTCCCAGGAAAAGGGATTACCATCACTATCAAATGCAAACAAGCAAACAACACTGTAACTAGGAAGGAAAAATGAGGATCTCCTATCACTGTTCCCTGCTGGAGAGGGACTTCTGCACACTAGCAACAGCAATGCTGTATTTCACAGGCAAGGAGGGAGCTTTCAGTAAGTGCCAGGCAGTTCTGATCCAAGTTAACCACATGTCATGCAGCAGGGGAACCTCAACAGAGAAGTGCAACCCTCAGCACTAGGACAGGAGAGGGTCACATCCTGGCCTCACACACACTGAGCTAAGTGCCTCCGGAAGCAGGTTCCAGGGACTGCAAAAATGCACCTTTCTTCTGCTCAACTGGTAGGAGGTGCCAGCTTTAAGTTGTTGTATATGAGCACGGTTTTTCCCACTCAGCTGCACGGCCATCAATGAGAAAATTAAACAACGTAAGCTTTGCGAGGAAAGAAATACCCTGTCTTAGAGCCCTTTTCTTTAACTGCTTGTAATACTGCCCTTGTGTTCCCCCACTCTTCCCAGGGCACGTTGTACGAAGGCCAAGGGACATGAGATTGCTCAAGCCCCAAACAGGGCGCACGTACGAAGCCACCCGCTCGCAAATTATTTCCTTGGGCAAGAAGCAAAACAGAGCTTCTTTGCAAAACATCTGCAGCAAAACATCCACAGAAGAAATTGCTCAACTTTTCAGGCGAGCTGTGAAATTCCCAAATTCTTCCAATAGAGCCCAAAATGTCATTCTGTTAAGTACAGGACATTCTCCCTAGAGAACTCTTGATCAGCTGGAGAACATCATGAGGACCTGGCCTTGGTCAGAAACGTCAAAGATTTTCAACAACTCAACAGTTGTTTTGAGGGGTGAGAATCATAACCATCTTTGACGTTTCACAAATGCAAACTAACATTTGTGGCAGAACTAGCTGCCTCACTCTTGCTTACTCTGTATTCTCCCAGAAGGTTTGGGCCCTACCTGCAAACACCACTGAGAAATTCAGTTAGTCTGGAGTGCAGGGAGAAGGGCTGAAGTGCCCAGTCCTCGTGTTGGTTTCCATCTGCTCAACTACTGACTGTTGGGAGAGTATAAAACCAGAAGACAACTACTCTACCTGAGCTTTCAGAAGTATCTGCAATGACACTGCATATAGCCACAAGCAATTCCTTTCCTTCCCTCTTATGCTGCAGCACTTGCGTTCCTCATGGAGCCATCCGAATACAGGCAGGATGAATTACTACTTTATGGTCACACATTTTCTATACATTGGCCCATCTTGGGATATCTCCTTGGTTGTTTCACAAATTCCTGATGTTTGAAGAGCCAACCAAACACAAACAGCCTCCCAGAGGATATTCCCAGTTCACTCACCACCCTTATCAAAGCAGCTCTGGTGGCCTTCACCATCAGGAGAGTGGAGCAAGAACTTGCCAACCTTGCCAGGCCAACGCAGGCCTTAACCCTGCAGAATCTACATGTGTTTGGGGGAAACAGCAGCTAAACAGAGGCAGCTTCTCACCTTGCTTGCTCCACAAGCAGCAAAGGGTCACGTAGCAGATCCTGAAGGGAGAGTCTGCAGGGACACCGTCTGCAGAGCGCTGCGTGACCTCAGGCAGATCCCCTGAACTGAAGCACACGCTGCTCACCCAGAGGATGCATCTAATCCCAATTCCTTCACAGAGCAGCACAAAGCTAAATCCACTCTCGGTTCTAAGTGCTCATGGAGTTCAGCAATGACACTTGCACGTGAAGCACCTGGACAAGATGAAGCTTTGGAAAGTTGATTCATTTGGCTTTCACAGCCAGTTAATAACTGTGCTTTTCAACACAAATCAATAACCCCTCGCTGCTTCCCATATTTATGCAGCAAAAAGTGTCTTCATCTGAGACCTCATTAAAAGAAAGTAGCTCAGACACCACATGACTTAAAAACCAAACACCTACACATGATGGTTCCTTTCCTTTTTGCTTTTAGGTTACACCTAGTCACACACACTTTTTTTTTTTTTTTTTTAAGGGGAATAGAAAACACTCGATTCCAGGTGCTGGGATGTGCAAGTCACAGAACACCACCAGAACTGTGGTAGAGATTAGAAGAGCTGCCAAGACTAATCCTATTCTCACTTTCGATAACCAAGCAGTTTTAACAAATGCTGTTACAAAGGAAGTCTTTAAGAAACCATTTGGGCTGCTCTCGCTGCCTGGCTCGGGAGCTGCAGGGACCTCGGAGCCAGCTGGAAGCTCTAAGGGAACCCACCACATCCACACAAGAGCTGGAGCTCCCGCTAACCACCCACGAGGGCCCAGCCAGAGAATCTACCCCTTTCTTCTCATGCTCCTTTCTGATCACATTTTTTTTCCTCAGAGATCACTAAGAAAAAAGAACAACCCAGGGAACTCTACGTTACACTCAGGACTCTAAAGGCTTTGTGTGTTTTGCAGAAATACACCACAACAGTTAAAAGGTTTCCCTTCTCCCCCTCTGCAATCCCTGCACCGAAATGCATGCCCGTATGTGCTGTTTTCCAGCGAACACCAAGGCTCTAAGCTGCTTTTCCAAGCCAAGAAAAGTTTCAAAGCAGTCATGGCACAGAGTACAGTCTCGATGCATTTCCCATGAGGGTCACGTTACGCAGAACATCCAGCAGAGACAAAGAGTTCCCATGCAGCTTCCCACTCCGTTTGGCATCAAGAGCTGCTATCCTGGGTAGGTGAAGCAGTCAACACATGTACTGGGAAGAGGGATGCTTTTCCTACCCTGTTATCTCCAACAGAATTCCCAGGAATTCCTGGGATACCTCCAGGATCTAACAGATGTACTGCTGTTGCAAAAGCTGGTTACTACACTCAGTGTTCAGGACTGCCCTTCAAGTACTCTAGCCCGGCTGGCTTCACTGTTCTCCTAAAACGTGGCTGAAATCATTTTCTTCCAACTCAGATGTTAGGAAAAGCTTCCTAGTGACAGTGACAGTTGATCAGTGCAGCGGGCTGTGCTGCCTCCCAAGGCAAGCGGCTGTCGAGGCTTTTTGGAGCAGGTAGATCAGCCTCCGTCAGGAGCAGCCGCGGGCAGGGAGCACAGGAACCAGGCAGGCCTCTCTCAGACCCGTCCTCAGTGCACATCTGAAGGCTACAGTTCCTTGTTCTCTTTTAGAAGCAGAGCCCAGGGGGCTGCAGGGGCAGTGTGAGGCTCTGGGAAGCCGGGGGAATTTTGCTGCTCTTGGCCACGGCCCTGCCGACGGAGCGGGATCCGCGCTGCGAGGGAGGCTGCAGCCGGGACGGCAGCGGCACAAAACGAGGGCACGACCAGGAGGCCTCTGCAAGGCCCTTTCTGCTGATTCCCTGCCCTGGTGAGGAAAGAACAGGAGCAAAGGGGACAGCAAGAACATCTGCAAATGCCAAGAGAGCACTCTTCACCATTCACAGAACCTATTTCTAGGAAAGCCACACTGTCTTTTAAGCTCCTGTCCCCTGTCCCGGGGTGGTTTCGGCACATGAACTTTTTGTACTGATTTCTGTTACGCCTCCACCTTTCCCTCAGCCTCTCCCGGGCAGACCCCTTTGCAGGGGCACCTGCAGGACCGCTCTGCAGCAGCTGCACCCCGTTTTCTCCTCACCCACTATGAACCTGGGGGCTCAACATGCCAGTCTGCAGGATCTTCCATTCACAACAGTGCAAAGTTAAGAGCAAAAGGCATCCACCCTTTTCAGCGGCTTTTCATTTTTCCCTAAATAAGTCATGCTGTTTCATGAAAGCTCTTTCAGAGCTAAATAATTAAGCGGGAAAAGGGAGAGGAAAACCTTACCACAGAGCTAAGGGGAAGCAATGTGCAGGCAGCAGCACACACAAAGATTACCCACAGGAGACACCTATTACTTTTCAGGATGGAGTATGAGGCAGGAGACACCTGACATCCCACACTGGGATCACAGGATTCTTAAGCTCTCCCTCAGACTCAAACAAATCAAAAACCTTTATACGAGATTCACTCTAACACCAAACAGACAGAAGCGCCACCGTTAAAAAAGGGGATACTCCAATTTTGCAAAGAAACTGGGAGGATTTGCCAAAGGTTAAAGCTGAGGATCACCAGACAGATGAGCTGAGTTCCTGCACAAATTCACACTGCCAAGACGCACACAACGCAGGCAGAGGGCTGACAGCACCGGGCTTTCCTGCCGCTGTGCGCCACCGCGCTCCAGCTTTGCCCTGCCTCTGCTCTCCGACGTTTTCATGGGAGAACTGCCGGCCCTTGGATGCACGTTGCCCATTTAATCGTTTCCCGGTTGTCACACGCGCGGTGTGGGAGGAAACCAGGAGCCCGGGGCAGCGGGAAGGCAGCCGAGGGGGCAGTGCTCTGCCTTTGTGCCCAGCTGAGGCCGAGCAAACCCGCTACACACGTGCACTACAGGCACCACGCAACTCAGAGGGCTCCTCAGGTGGGAGACGTGAGGCCTTACGCAAGACATGACACCTCATGAGATGCCCCAGCAGCAGAGGTACCTTTGCTTTGTGCCCTCCTCTCACGTTTGTGCTCCCACCCGTTGATGGAGGCTCTGGCAGCAACTCTCTGTCCTCATCACTGTTCTCAAACTCATGATACTCTGGTAATCCCTGGACACATCCCCCAAGGGAGAACGAGAACACTTTGTGCCTGTATTTCCTATTCCACGTGGAGTTTGAGTTGTCACCAGGTTGCAGGAGCCACGTTGCTATAGCAGCTTCAGCAAGTGCATGAGATACAGACAGAGACCAGCACACACAGAGAGCTGCAGGCAGCGCCGGCTCCTGCCCCACGAGGACGAAGCCCTGAAACTCGCCAGTAACAGGTAATCTGTCTCAAAAACTGTATTCCTATTATCTCACCTTCTCTGAGGCAGAAGCTCCCCAGGTGGCCTTTGGCTAGCAGTGCTTTCAGGCCCACACGTAACGTTAGTCACTTGAACAAGACAAGTTGTCGCATCAGAATTTCTGGCTCTTGGCATTTCAATGAGCAGCACCCCAGGAGGAAAAAGCCTGAGGAGCCTCCAGGGAGGTGTTTGGGAGAGACAGGGGAAATACAGAGAGACAGCAGCCAGGAAAGCAGTGTGCTTGGCTTCCTACCTGCAGTCAGCAGCTTCCCTTTCCAGCCCCACCAATGGCAGGGTGGGTTTGTCCAGTTTTAATTACTGCAGGATGCCCATAAAGACACAGGAAAGAGTCAGCCTAAAAGAAAACGGTGGCATCCAGAAGAAATCCAAAGATGGAAGTTTGTGAAGAGATCCAAGAACCAAAGCTGGCAGCAGTCATTCCAAGTTGGACACCACCTTAGTGCAGGTAACTGTTCTCATGGGACATCCACGGTAGTCTCTCCTCTATCTCCCAGTTCCTTTGCAGCAGTAAAGGACCAGTAAACAACTACCAGAGAGCGGGCCACTCACTGCTGGGGAAGTTTTAACTACCGGATTCCGGACAGCGGAATTCAGGCAGCAAGCTGGGAGACCTAACTGTAGAGTAGGTTTCTTTCCAAGTTGGGGGAACCTCTGAAGTCTCCTTTCTGGGAGGCAAAAGGAACAAGATTCTCAGCAGATGCTCACTGCAAGCCCAAGCAGACTGTGTTGACACTTTTTTCCATACTACAGGAGGAAAATATATCAGCAAGTGTCTCTAAAATGTTGTGCAACATTGCTCATATAAAACATTTTGCTTTGAGGCAAATTATCCAAAATAATAGTATTGTTCTTTCTCTTTTTCCTTCTCCCATCACTATTGGGTTCATGGAGGGCTAGAGAGAAGATCTGGGAGAAGAAAGGAATGATTTTTCTCAAGAAAGAAAGAACACCAAAACTAGAAATTCCATTCTGAGCAATACTGAAGGACTGCCAACAAAATGAAGATCATTTTGTTTCCTTCAGAATTTGGCATAGAAATTGTCCTTTCTGAGCTGTTTTGCTCTGAATTCAAAATGTTGTTTTTTAGCCAGCATGAAACAAAGCCTCCACAGACTTTAGACTGTGCAAAAGTCTAATTTTGATTCACTCACAATTGGTTTTATCTCATGAACGAGAGTAGCAGTCACCCAAAGAGACCTTATCTGTGTTTTACAACACGGCCCGGAGAGCTCCCGGAGCAGCATGAAGCGGTAACAGCACCACAGCAACAAGCAGCCTGACATCAGCAGCGATGAGAGAAACTGAACATGCACAGAAAGAGCAGCTCTCCAGCACCTTTAATTTGCAAACTGCTCTAAATGAGACCCAAGACAGAGCCCCACAGATTTCACTCTCCACGTGAACCAGAGAGGGGCAGAGTGGGATAGCAGTTACCTGGATCTTACGCCCTAGTATTTGTGTTCCAGGCACATGTTTCAACTTTGTTAAACAAGGCTGGTCTCAGCTGTAAATGTCACATTTGCCGCTCAAGCTCCTAGGTCCAAGGCAGCCAGATGCCTCCTGCTCCGTGTCCATGCCGGAGGCGGGAGGGTTCAGCTCTCTCAAGAGGCTCCCACACAGGACACGGGCTGGCTCTGACCTCTGCACGTGCCGCAGGAACCTACGTGCTCCACAGACTGGTCATGGTGTGGCTGCCGCAGGGAATACCACGGGCTCCAAGCTTTATTAATGAGCAAAACACTACGTGCTGTCAACACTCGCAACACAAAGTTAACCTGACCACAAAGCTGACTCCAGAGGAGAGGGAATTTACAGGGTTCAGTTCCTGTTCCAGCTCTCCTGACCAGCAGCACCCAGCCTGTCACGACAGCCTCATCCAGCCCAAGGCAAACGCTGAGCGGGCTGCCCTGGAAGCGCAGACCCCAGGAGCCTGTAACGCGCCCCGCCGGAGCGCCGGGCTCTGCGGCCAAACACCTTCCCCTCCGCCTGCCGTGGCGCTGCTGGCGCAGGCGCCCGCCAGCACGGAGCACATTACGTAATTGCTGCAGAGCCTGGAGAGCCACGTGCTCCGCGGGCAGCCGAGCGGCTCTGGGGGCAGCCGTGCCGCTCCGGGGGCAGCCAAGCCATGCCAGTTCCTTCTCCCTGCTCTCCCTGCCCGCTGCCTGGGCTCCCAGCTCGGCGCGGGCAGGAACGCGCTGCCACGAACTAACTGCAGCCTCTCCGGCACGGCAGGGAGCCACGGGAGATTCCCACAGGAGTCTGAACAGCCGAGAACTGCAGCCCTTGGGCACTGCTACACATTCGCCGCCTCAGGAGGCACTGAGGAGAGGGGACATGAGGCACTTCTGCCTTGCCCACGAGCCTTCCAGCTGCCCGGCTCGGAATTCCTTCTGCCTCTTCCCCCCCTTTTAAACCAGGTATCTTCTGGAGAGCTACAAGATGTTTGGATAATTCTGATTTCAACACTTCTCCCAAAGCTGCCTCCCCTCCTCAAACCTGCGTGCTCTTTGAGCTACGCATCTCTGCTAGCACAAGGCAAGCCTGCCCTAATAACTCCTTCGTTATCCAGTTACTCAGCTTCATCTTCCTCTTTTTGGCTGCACTACAATCCCAAGAGGAATCCACTCTTGCTGAGTTTTTTAAGATAGATCAAAACTAAACAAAACAAACAAAAAGAAAAAAAAAAGAAGCAAAAACTTTGGAAAAATAACACACTGCTGGGGAGACTTCTCTATACATGATAGCAACAAAACACAACCCCCTCCCTAGCGATAAGGGCTTGCCCGACCCGGTTATCTCTGACCCCTGCCATTTTTTCAGTGTCTCTGCAGGTGAACGGTGCTCCTCATCTCAGGGCTGTCTAGCACCCACGCACCGAGGCTGCACCCACCGCGGCCCTGCCACCCAACAGTCATCACCAGAGGCAAACAGACCATGCTAGGATATAAACAGAGAGACATTTTAACGAAAATCCGAGGCAGAGCTTTGCAAACACAACCCTTCTGAGCGCCGTGCTGCCCTCCCAAGATGGCGGCTCCTCAGCGCGGCGCCATCGCCTCAGCGCCGGGCAGGGCCTTTCCTACCGCGCCGGCCATGGCCGCGCCAAACTAGCTCACCGACCACCACCAACCCTGCTCCCTGTCGACTGCAGCCTATTCTATTCTACATTACATGCCCATACACACGTGTGCAACCTCACCTGGGTCTGAACTTCTCAGCCCCTTTCAGAAAATGTTCTTCTATTTTAGCCACTTGCTCTTCAGCTTTTTCTCTTACACAAACCACCGGTTCTTGCTTAAGAGCTTCAGATTTTGATGGGTATTCAGATTTTGATTTAGTGTTTTGATAATAAAAGACTAAAAAATATTGCACTGGTTACGTCTTACAGCTTATGAGAAGCAGAAAACCGGTCTCATGTTTAAATGCAGGCTATGACTCATCTTGGGCAGAGATAAACCGAAACGCATGCCCATTAAATAGCCAGCACAAACAATTTTCCAACAGGAGGATTAATGTCACATTGTAACTATAAATTAACTTTAATCTTTTATAAATCAAATAAAGCCCCTTCTATAAATGTCACAGCAATCTCTTCGGATAAGAAACCAAATCAAAGCAGAAAGAAGTCACTTAAATATTACAGTTATTATTGGGCACCAAATCAAGCATTTCTTTACTGTAATCATAGTAGTGTACATGAACTATTTCAAGACTAAGAGAAGAGGACTGAAGCTTAAAACATGAATTTATTTGTATGTATTTTTAGCCGCTTTTGGACATCAAAGGGGTACAAGATTCCTAATCCTGATGCAAACACAATTGAGTCCAAGTTAAATTGCATATTCAAAATGCAAGAGAACATTTTCTGCTGTTCCCTTCTTATGGCTTGAAGCAGCCCATGTAATTGTTGAACGGGTTAAAATTTAACTGAACATAAGAAAGCTGCAGCTAGCAGATAGGAGAAAAAAATACCAGAGTCAGAGACCTAATAGTGGACAATTTTGAAAATTATAGTGTGTGTCAATAACAGAGATAACAGTGAGAGTCAAAAGGAATAATCTCAAAGAATAGGGAAAATGAGCACCTGCCAGCAGCAGAGCCATTAGTATCAGGGCTTTTATCTTTGCCACAGTTAAGTCTGGAGACGCTGACAAACTTAACGACACAGCAAATAAAACACAGTGAAAACTCGACTGGGAAGCAATCCCACTCGCTCGGAAAACGCTGCTGCCGCCTCTGGAAATAAATGCAAGTTTGGAACCCATGTTCCAGAGCTCGCATGGCCCCGGGGAGCGCGGCGGTGCCGCTGCAGGGCCTGCCAGGTCCCAGGGCAGCCCCAGCGTGGCAGCAGCTCCCAGCAAGGCTCCCAGAAGCAGTCTGTCCATGCAGGATCAAGCACAAGACCTTCCTGGGAAGACTGAAGGCCAAGGGCTGCAACCCTGCTCCGACACCGCGCTCGGGTCAAGCCGCATTTGCAGTAACGATGTGCAGATAAGCACACTGAATTAGCGCCCGCTTACTCTTGTCATGGAGAAAGAGCGAGCCCTCTGAGCTCTGGGTCCGACCCCAGCACTGCATCCTCCTCCTCTCACTGGTAGATAAAGGTGCACTGAGACCTGGGGAGCCGAGAGGCCAGTGCTCCTCACCACAGCTCGGCCTGGGATGGGGACAGAGTCAGGCTCAGAGGGGCAGGAGGGAAACAAAATCCCAGTGAGGAGCCTGCCTGCATCACTCGGGAAAGGCAGGACCAGAGCAACTCTGCACCAACAGGTGATACAGGCAGTGCCACAAGAACACTTTCTTTTGCTGCCTACTTCCAAAAGCCTGATTTGTGCAAGATTGGTGCCTGAGTTGTAGAAGAGAATAGCACCAGCGATTCAGAAAGGTAGTGTGCGCACCCACATCGGCCAAAGCTTATAGAAGTCACAAAAACATTTCTCCTTCTGCCACTAAGCTGCTGTGCTGATGTGTCAGAGACACGTGGGGCAGAGAGACAGTGGAACTTGGCCTGGGCGAGGGCCCACGGTGCAGCCCAGAGAGGCTGGTCTTCCTGCAGCAAAGTTTTTATTTTCATTTTTAAATCGTCTGTGAGCTTGTTTTACTGCAATGTGCTGGAAATGTTTCTATCACAGTTTGTTTAAATTTCACAGAGGGATTTCACAGATTAAATTTCACAGAGGACATTCCCATGAGTGCGCACTCTGGGAAGTGCACACTCAGGGGAGTGCACACTCCCATGAGTGCGCACTCGGGAAGTGCACACTCTGGGGAGTGGACACTCATGTGAGGGCACACTCCGGGAGTGGACATTCAGGGGAGTGCACACTCTGGGGAGTGGACACTCAAGGGAGTGCACACTCCGGGGATTGGACACTCAAGGGAGTGCACACTCCGGGGAGTGGACACTCCGGGGAATGCACACTCCCGTGAGTTTCCACTCCTTTGAGTGCACACTCACTATGGGAGTGGCCACGGAGTGATCGCTGGGGGTTGTTCTCACACAAGCAGTGCTCACTCACTGGGCAGAGTGCTAACTCACGAGGAGACTGAGTGCTCACTCACAGGTGGAGTGCTTACTCATGGAGGAGTGCTCTCTCAAGAAGGAGAGCACCTACTCATGGAGGGAGTTCTCGCAGGTGAAGTGCTCACTCAGAGTGCTCACTCACACGTGCTGGAGTGCTCACTCATGGTAGGAATCCTCGCTCACGGGGGCAGAGTGCTAACTCACAGGTGGGCGAGTGCTCAGTCATACTGTATGTGTTCAGTCACGTCAGGTAGGGCTCACACAGAGCGGAGTGCTCACTCACAAGGGCGAGTTCTCACTCACACTCACAGGGGGAGTGCTCACTGACGGGGGCAGTGTGCTAACTCATGGTGGGTCTGAGTGCTCACTGACAGGTGGAGTGCTCACTCAGGGGAGTTCTTACTTGCAGAGTGCTCATTCATGGGGATAGAGCTCACTCACACGGGGCGGAGTGGGGGGAGTTGTCACACAGGGGAAGTGCTGACTCACAGGGTGAGTACTCACGGGGGGCAGAGTGCTAACTCTGGGGAGGGTGTGCTCACTCATGGGTGGAATGCTCAGTCATATGGGGAGTGATCACTCGTGCATTACAAGTGCTCACTCACAGGGAGGAGTTCTCACTCACAGGTAGAATGCTCACTCATCTGGGGAACACTCACGTGAGTGCTGCTCACGCACAGGGGGAGTGCTCACTCATGGGTGTAGTGCACACTCACACAGACTGGCGTGCTCACTCCCAGGTGGGAGTTCT
>JAVCKT010028376.1:0-11818 GCA_032273925.1 Rhynchotus rufescens
CAGCAGGTCAACCCCTAATCTGTACTGGTGTCCAGGGTTATTCCTCCCCAAGTGCAGGACCCTGCACTTGCCCTTGTCTAACTTCATGACGTTTCTAACCGCCCAGAAACTTCTTATGGATTGAGGTGAGGAGATGCCGAGCGAGGCGGCCGCTTTCCAGAGGCACAGCCAGGATGGAGGCAGGAGCCCTCCGGCATGCCGGCACCCCCCATCCAGCAGCTTGAGACCTTTCCCTTCCTTCCCTGCCCACGACATCCCCGCGCCCTGGCAAAGGGCTGGTGTCAGTGCAGGCCATGGCTTTGCTGCACCCAGGGCTGTTTTCACATTTCTACAGATTCCTTTTCCTTTCCATTGCTCAAATTGTCATCAGTTAAACAGCAAGTTACTGTTTATTTAGCAAGTGTGCCTGCAACCCAGGAAAGCAGATTTGCAACACGTGACAAATGCTTCCCTTGCTGGTTAGGATGGCCTGCTATATGTGCGTAATATATTGCCTCCATTAAAGCGCTGAAAAAGGCAATTGTATTCTAGACATGAATTATCTTTAGATATGTAAAATGGCTTCATTTAAATCTTCATCCTACGTGGCTGGTTGGATTACTGCAATTCACCAATCTTGTCCATGTCAGCACATATTCCTTTACTCCAAAGCAGCAGCTGAGCAAGACTTGAGCAAGCTCTGACTGTATCAACAACGGATGCTTAATCACGCTTAAACAAAACAGGCAAAAACGCTTAAACAAGGATAGAACAGTTCTACTCATATCTTCTGGCCTGACCTTGCTTCCTGGAAGGTTAGTTAATGAGTGCAAGGTAATTTAATTTCACTCTGTTTCTCACAGTTGTGCTGATGTTCACATTTTTATTTTGAAACGTGGGGTCACAAATAGAAAACTTTGCTGTCGCTACATAGATGGGACTTCTATTCTGAAGAGGAAAGGAAGGTTAAGATGCATAGAAATGCACAATCTGAAGCTGTTTTCATAACATGCTCCCTCCTACTCCCCACTAAAATGCAAAACTGCTAATTTTGGCCTGCCACGAGGCACAGAGAAAAGACAGGAATGATCAAGGTATTTTAGGCAGGAAACTTGAAGGAAACAGAGACCAAAAAGCAAATGAATAGCTAAGTTAACTCTTATTTAAGCAACATTGGTAGAAGTCCTGAGCAACCTCCAAAGAGCTTTGCTGAAGGATCCTTTTATACCCTTCTGCAAGATTAAAATCAACTTCCACAGCTTTAAATATCCTCCTTCATAGATGCCATAGGCTATCATTCTTAATACATTTAAAAGAGAGCTCATTAGAGAGCCACCTTGAAGACATGACTCTATTGACTCATCCAGGTCTGGCGATACAAAAAATTGTGGCTGGTTTCTAGGCATTTCTTCTGAAAAGGGTGAATGAACCGATTAGGCTGAAACTGCCATTGGATGTTTATTGCCCGTAAAACCAGCCATTGCCTGGAGCAAGAAGACGAAGGTGAAGTGCTGTGGGCTGCTATTTTAACTCCGCTTTGCCAAAGAGATTGCACAAGTCACGGTGCCGGATACTGGAAGAGCTAGTGGTGACGATATAGGGCTTTATCCACAGAGCCATCCGTGGATAAGCCGAGGCTTTGCTGGAGCCGCCTGGGAGCCGTGCAAGCCATCGAGGGCCGCTCCACGCCGCTGGGCTGTTAAATGAACTTCCCGAGCCCGTGGGTCTCCAGCAGCGAGCCGCTCGCGGCCGCCCGCCGCCTGCCACATCTCCGGCGGGGGAGCGGCGCGGAGCGCTGTGCGGAGCGCAGCGAGCTGCGTGCCCGGCTCCCCGCATCAATCCTCGGCTCCCTCCGAGGATTGCCCCTCTTTAAGGCAAGAAGGGCTGCAACTTTCCTTCTTATTGCTGTGGCTCCACGGAGCGAGGAGGGAAGGGGCTTCTGTGCGGCCTCCTTGCTCAGCGCGCTGCAGCCTGGCACACAATGCCAAGCTGAGACACGGGAAGGGATTTATTTTAGCAGTTTAAAGCAAATTAAGCTCTTTTTTTTTTGAGTTTTGGAAGCAAACAGGATTGTTGTTTGTTTCTGAGGGGAAGAGCTGGGTGGTTTTACTTGGAGCCTGGCAAAATAGTGTATATATAGAGCCAGGAAAGCCAGGTTGTTTTGCTGTCTCTAAATATACTCTTTTCCCTGACTCTGACTAAGATTTTATTTTTAAAAACAGACAACATTCTCGCAGGCGCTTAGCTCTGGCATTGAGTAAATTCCCTCCTTTGGGTTCAAGCTGGCCACTTTGCACCTTGCAGTGCCAGCTCGGCTCCAAATACAGACATCCCCGGCCGTGGTCCCCTGTAGAAGTTGTGCACTTTGCAGGCAGCCTCTGCGCTGCCCTGAGCACCATCCCCTTCGCACGGCACCCCCAGACACCCCACGCATCCCTGTGAGATATCCCGGGATCCCGGGAGCTTGGCGAGGGCTGCACTGGGCTCGCGGTGCCTTCCCCAGCACCTTGAGCTGCTCCCTGAAACAGGGTCGATGCCTGGAGGGGCCAGCGTTATCATTTCCAAATTTTGTGTCACATTCCTCAGTGCTGCAGTTCCCGTCCTCCCAAGAACGAATGGAATTTTGTCTCCTCTGTTGCTCCTAGTTAGAAAACATTATTAACATCATTTGTGATACCATATGCTATACGGCCAACTGTCTCCATTTTATTTGTTATGTGCACCAAGATGCCTGAATAGGCCTCAAAGAGCCTCCATCCGTAAGCTGCACTTGCGACAAATTGACTGCCTGGACACAAGTCATTAGAGGAAGCAAACAGTGTTAAGAAAGATATATGAATGTCTAAACTGACCGCGCTCCGTTGGCCACTTGCAGTTCACAGTGTCACGCTGATCTATGGTCTCTAGTTTAGTTTTGACTTAAATTGGTTGCTGACTGTGTACCAAATGTAGTTTTCTTACCAGAAAAAAGTGATATATTGTATAGAACTCGGGTTTCTAAATTATTGTACATCTAGTTCTCCTGAAATCGTAGCTAAGGCCTGTGTTTTTTAATTCTGTAACACCACCAATATAACAGCAGAATAGCCCCCTATGTGCTGCCCTCTCCATGCTGCTTTCTCTTCAAGGCAAAATCACCCATAGGCCGATACACATAGCAGAATGAAATCTTAAAAGTTAAATATAAAACTGGGTCCTCCCTCAAAAACCGAACTAATGAAAATCCAAAGACAAGATGCTGATTTGCCACACATAGTTCGACCTGCAGCTCCTTTCCCTTGGGGCCTCCAGTGCAGACAAGTAGCTCAATAAATACCCTTGTTTCTGGGCTCGCAGCAGCACATCAGTCAACTCCTCAGAAGAAAGTACTGCCGAGTAAAGTTGCAGTTAACATAAATGTCCCATAGGAGAATCCATGTCCAGTGCACAACTTGGGGTCCCTGTTTGCAGCCCCAAATACTGGAGTCTTTAGCTGGTGCTTTTGACTCACGGCATTAAGCTTGCTGCACACAGAGCCTCTTGCGACATCACTTCTGCGTCTGGTCAACAGTCCTCGTGCCACTGAAACCACACACAACACACAGCAGCAACAGAAAAATAATATTTTTTTCCTTAATTTTGTCTAAGCAGATTTTGCTCTTCATGCCAGCGAAAGCCTCTCCGTTGTGGCCCTGGTGTGATGCAGCTGCCTCTGGCGATGGCAGAGCTGGGCTTGCAGAGGAACTTTCCCTATGAACAGCCTGCTGGCTACGTCTGTGAAAACTTGGAATACTGCGAAGATGGTGGAACTAGAGACTCAGATGAAACCACCCGACCCCCTGAACGGCTTGTTGTCCATTTTAAGGAAAGCTCTCATTCTCCTCCTGCATTGCACAAAGTAACTTTCTAACTCGAAGAGCCACGGAAAGCAATCCAAAGCAGTAAAATGGGCTGCAGTTGTACAACACAGAGGAGATGATCCTTTTAGCACATCTGTCAAGAACAGACTTTATCAAGAGCATCTTTACCAAGGAGGACTCAAGCGGATCCACTTAGCCTTTTGGTCTCCATCCACAACCAGCCACTGCAGCTGGGCGAGGAGCTCACACAGGCTGTGAAGGAGCTTTAGTGTCACAGCAAAGCTTAAAGATGAACCAAAACTGAAAGGTCCTGAGAGTTTTTGGGCCGGCTCCTTGCCCTCGCTTGGTCCTTGTTGTGATGGGGACCTGGTGCAAGTGTTGTCTCTACGTGCCCCCCAGCCTGGCCAGAGCCTCGAGCCTCAGCGCTGGCACCCACCGATCGCTGATAATAAAAGAGGGGCGGAAAGCAGCTACGTGTCCCATGAACAAGAAGACCTTGCAGGCAGTGTTTCTCCAGAGCCCGCGTCCGGCCTTCGAAGCCGCTACCTCTCAACCTGCCGTGCGTGGCGCCGGCGCCGTCCTCAGGTGCCAGCTTGTCAAAGCAAAGCACAGCGGGCATTAACAACCAGCCGCAGGGTCCTGTTTGCTTCCCCAGCAAAGCAATGGGAAGCTGCTGCAGACCTGCTTAGGGACAGCTCTGCCCAAGAGAAGTTCTTCCTCGCTAGCAGCACTGTGGAGTTCATTGAAGAACGCCCCCGGGGAGGAAGGGTTCATTCAGGAAAGGTTACAGCCTGTTGAGGAAAGAATTATCCCCATCAGTTGTCAGCTCCTTATCCTAATGATGACGATCCCGACGAGTTTCTGCTACTCTGCAAAATTATGTGCAGCACTTAATTAGATTAATTAGCAAAATTGTATTATTGTAAGGAGTCTGGCTCTGTATTCCAATGCCAGAAAGGAAGGTACAAAGAAAAAGAGGCAAGTGAACCTGAGTGAGAGCTGCCACTTGCTAAACTGCTAGTAGCAAATGCTGTGCTGTGAGTGCTGAAGAGCCATTTTCCATGTCTGGCCCAAAAACTGCAAAAACTTGTGTTTTAGAAGGATGTAGCAAGCAGCACCACTCTGGTGTTGCTTGTTGCTCTGCTTCCAAGGGCAAATGTGTCACTGCTATGGGTCTGCTTAGCTAAGGAGAAACTGCAAATGCAGGTAATGCAGGTAGCCGAGGCCCTGAGGGCTTTCCCAGCTTCCTAGAACCGTGCAAGCTGAAGCATCCCAATTTTGCCAGTACAAAACATAAATTAAAAATGTACATATATATATATATGTATATTTAAAAATAAGCGGATGATCTTAGGCCAGGCCGACTCGCGAGCCTGCAAGGATGCCGTTCTGCGGGTTTGCAGCAGATACCGCCGTGAGTCAGTGCTGCACTTCACGTTTCCTGCCGGCCGCAGCAGCCACGTGGCACCCAGGCACCCGCAGCAAACCCTGCGCTGGGGCGCGCACCGCTTTTTGGCCAAAAACCTGCAGAAAAGGGCATCTGCTCCCACCGCCCGTCGGGCGGTTTGTCACCGCTGTAGAGCTGCTGCTGCGCAGAGCCAGCTGTATCAAACACCTACTGGTAGGGTAAACGGGGCCCTAAAGAGATTTGGGCCTCTTGTTTCACAGAAAAATGTCTAAGTTTGTCAGAAATCATCCAAATCTTTAACTTCTCCTGGAGTGTGATCTAGAGAGATGGCTGCTGAGCCCCAAAAGGTGGAAAAGCAGCAGTTCTCTAACAGGGTAAAGCCAGTGACTGCAAAATCTCTGCAGCCCTGGAAAGCAGATCGTAATAAGCTATTTACACTGGGCAAAATTTGGCAGGGGAGAGGGGAAAGCAATGAAAAGCCGATGACTTGAAAATTTTCAATTAAAACGATTTTACTAATCTGTAGGTCAAATAAGTTTAACTTCTTACTTGATGGGATTATAATTAGCTAGATAATGCTATTGTGCTGATATTCTCTGTCATGCACGATATCTTAAATTTAAAATAATTAACATCACCTGAAATCAGGGTAATGCTACTAATATCTCATTAGTTTTTCATCACTCTGAAGAAGAGCTTCTAGCAAACGCTATGCAGGCCTTCTTTCTTGCTTGCAATTTCAACTGGTTGCTTTCAATTTCTTTATAGGGATCTGAAAGAATGCTCAGGATCCCTGAGGATAAGATGTTCAGAGGCCACACGTCACTGGAGTGTAGCTCAGAGCAAGGTGAAGCCACTCACAGCGATGGACTTGCACCGGTCAGCAGCACAACAGCATCGAGACAACATTTAGGAAGAATTTCTTGTTGCAAGGTGTGATTGGCAATGACAGTGTGGGATGTAACACCGAGGAGAACCATATCCATCTATGTCATTCCTGGGGTATTGCCCATGTTTTCGTAGTGTGAGCAGCAGAACCTCTGCTGAGGAATCAGCAGGAAAGTTAGAAGATGTCCTAAGGTCTTTCTTATGGGGGAGATACTCCAAGGATATCAGGGAGATACTTCAGTTTGGTGCCGGATGTAATTTCGGGTTCAGCAGATTAGAGCACAAGGAGGATTTCAGCTGGTGTGGAAAATGTAGTCTGGTCAGTGAATCTGGCTCAGGCTAAACAAATTTGAGCTAGTTTTACCATGAGAAAAATTAGCCTTAAAAATGTAGCTTGTGAAAATGGCTTGATTCTCATCATTTAGTGGCTCCTAGGAAGGATGTGATGTAAAGATCCTCTGTAGATCTACAATGTGTAGGCAGGGGGCACTGGCGAAAATTTGTAAGTGGTGCTAGATTGGCTTAGAAGTTTTTCCATCTAAATTTCTGAGTGCTTCTTTTTGTCATTTTTGAGAGGGTATTTGCCACAATTTTTCTGTGAAATGCAACTGAGACCCACTTTTGCCTGCACAGTGGCATCTTTTATGCCAAGATGTGTCTGGCTGATATTTCCTTTGGTTTCTAGCGGAGGCACAGGATAAACCATGAATGTTGAGATCATCCACTGAGGGACTTTCAGGAAAGGCGGTGAGAGTTATAAATAGGGGCAGGAAAAGCAGCCGAGACAGAATTGGAAACAACCTCACCCTGGACCACAGACTGGTATTTATACAAACTGTGGAGAAAAACTAGAGCATAAAAAAAGTTGTCAGTTACTAAAGCCAGAATGTTTTGTATGAGGGAAGTACCAAAGCACCCCAGGGAAAACATTTCATGTTTTTATGTCTCATTTGTATCAGGTGCTTCAAAAATGTTGGTCTACCCATAGCCTTTCCTAGTAACAGTGGCGATACTGGAGTAGCTTTTGCTCACATGGGTTGAATCCCTTTTAATCAGTGTGTGAGATTAGCGGGTTACATTAATACCAATATTTTAGCCCTGCCCAAGTATGTGCAGAGAGAAAAGCCTTTGCTGAGGATGCCAGCGGCCGCAGCCTGGCCCGAAATAGCCTGTGGTGTGGGTTAAGCACCACGGCTGTGCTGCAAGCACGGGGCGCCCGTCTGCCCCATGGCAGTGGGGCTGCACACCCATCCTCGGCCCCACGGGCTCATGTGCCCCGCTGGGCTCCACAAGGCAGGGGGGCACCTTGCAGACTCCAAAGCTGCGCTTCCCTCCCAAAATCCTGATCGTTGGCCATGACCAGCCCAACCCAGCCGGGTCTCTGAGCACCACCGGTGTTTCATTTCTCCTCTGGCTTGCTCCGAATATTTCTCCATCTACCTGCAATTTCCTGCCTCAAGGGAATGATTCAGAGGAGCTGATCTTCCTTCGCCCCAGGCCTGCACATCTCCCAGCTGGCAGGAGAGCAGAGGTATGGATTCTTGGCTGAGTTACTGGCTTCATGTTCACTTCTCCACTTGAGAGGACACACTTCTGTGAGATGACTCTCCTCACTGAGACCAGGAAGAGCTCATGATGGATTTCACCTCAAAATCTCTCCAATGCACCCTGATATGAGCAAGATAAGGCACGGGGTCTGCCTGTACCTGTTATACCCATACACAGGTTCATTTAGTAGCTGCTCCTGTTGCCGGGGGGAATTTCTCTCCCTCATACTCTAGTACTACCTAAGAGACTCTGGAGCAAGACCGACCGTCCCCATCCTCGGTGCTCTGCTTCAGCGTCCCCCTGCATGGGAGAAACCCCAGCGGAGCAGGAAGGAGAGCGCCTGCTGGTCCTCGTGCTGTCCGACAGGCTGGCCAGCCCGGGCCCTGCCATCGTGTTGGGATTTGAGGCACTGCAGGGGCCTCAAACAGGTGAGGAAAGAAACACGCTCGGGTTCCCGGCTGCTGAAACTCCTCCCACTTGGGCCAGGTTTCATCTTACTTGGATCACCCCGTATGTGGTAACATCCCTTCCAAAATGCCAGGCTAGTGCTTTATATTTCTTCTCTTCAGATCTTCCAGCTGAGTTTGAATTTCCCCTTGCTTGCCACCCACGAGCCCTTCCAGCAGCAGATGAGGAGAAGCTCTTGGAGAAGCCTGAGCCTTGGGCTGCTGCTGGCAGGTGAGGTGGATACCGAGAGCGAGGTGAGAAACGGTTGGGCATCTCAGCCCACTTCGTCCTCTCCGCTGCTCCTGCAACGTTAGAGCTCTGTCGGTCTCCAAAGAGCTGCGTGCACGAAGAGAACAACAGAGTCCCACTGCCGAGGCACTTAAATGCCGTAAAATGTCACAACGTCAGTCAGACAAGCTCGAAGATCTTAAAAAAAGGATTAAAAAGAGCAGAGCGTTTATTGGATGCTGACAGGCAGTTAATGGCACTTTTGCATGCAACGGCTTCACACAATGTTTCTTTGCAGTTTTAAATGTCATGTAAGTGTATAAATTCTGTTCAGACATAACCTTTATTATGAGAGCATCAATAACACACAAAAGAAATCTAATTAAAGGATAAAAAGATCGGTGGAAGCACAACCTTTTTTTTTGAATCACACTGGGAATGAATTAATAGAGTTCTGGGAGGGTCATTATTTCAGATGCGTAGTGGCAAGCACAGAGAAAACCCTCCCTTCCCCAACCCGCTTTCATGCAGTTCCTCCTCTCTCTCCTCCAGGGTGAACTGCTGATCTGTGCAAAAACTTCCGTATCAAAATATCAAAATTGCCCTCATTTTGGTCCCCTCAGGTTGTTCACCCTGGGACAGCTGTCGCCTCCCTGGAGTCTCTCATCACCAGCCTGGGGCTGGGGAGTTGCAGCTCTGCCCACAGGACTCTCTGGCAACTCCGAGCAGGAACTCAGAGTCACCGCAGGACAAGGACACCGTGCTGGACAAGGACACCGTGCAGGACAAGGACACCGTGCAGGACAAGGACACTGTGCTGGACAAGGGCACCGTGCAGGACAAGGACACCGTGGCCGCGGTCGCCTCGGCCGGCCTGTGCTTCCCAGTAGGATGAGGCCACGGTGTCCTTCAAACCATAATGAGAACTACGATGGAGAGGACTGTCAATCTGCATAACAGAAGAAACGAGACTTGACAGCTCAGGAAATCAGGGATAAGTATGGCAGCAGAGCCAATTACCTGAAAAGGCTGTATTTTTTCCTCCATATTCAGCCTGAAATGACTAGAAATGACCCAGGCCAGAGCTGTAGTCTAATTGTGTATCTGTGTGGAGCTGTTGATTTTGGCTTGCAGTGCCAAAGGACAGGATCAAGTTCCTTCCAGAGTCTGTCTTGCCTTAAATAGCTAAATCTGTGCTGCAAAAATTAGGTGTGAACATGTTGCATTGTGCTGCAGATGGACTATCCGAATAGCTCTCGTCCCTTTCTATGGCTCTCATGGTATCTCCATTGAGTCGGTCCAAGAATATTTTCTTCTTTTTGTTCCATTCATTTCCAAACTTCACTTGCTTTTTTTCTGCACTGGTTATTAAAAAACGATTTATTTTCCTTCCAATCTGATTAAAGATATCCAAGCAATTTGATACTATTTCCTTGTCAGGGAGAGGAGAGGCTCAGAACCACATCAAAAAAGCAGAAACTTTTTGGGTGCCTTGATGGAGCATTTCATGGAAACTGTGCTGCAGGTTAGAGCTTGCTGAAACCCTAAGAACTAGATTTAATCATCCCATGGTCAGTGTGATAGAGCCCTGAGAATTTGCATTAATTGCAAGGACTCGAGGACCCTTCCTGAGCTTGCAGAGTAATTCAGATTCAACGAAACCCTGTAGCTGTAGCTAACTAATATTAAAAAATAAACTACCCAGCACTGCCTTTATGTGTTTCTGCCAGCCTTTCATCTCATTGGCACACTTTCATTTTATTACAGGATTTCACCATTTACCTATCTGCTCTGAATGCAGGGCACAGCCCAGTGGAATCTGGGCACGGCAACATTTGAATATCAAACACAGCCCTTTTTGCATGGCTTCATATTCCTTGCAGCACAGCTAAAATAATTCTAATCTGGTTCTTCTAATGAAAAGTCTATAGACAGAATTTTAAATGTTCTGGTCTGATTTTCAGAGAGGTGCAGCACTTGGGGAAATCTCATTGACGTCAGCTCTAGCGTTAGATATTAGATATTTTGCAAAAGCTGCAATTCCAGCATTCATTACGACTGTGCTGTTTAGTAACTGGCTTTCTAGTTTGCATAAAACAGCAAAGAAAGATGTGAGAATAGAGTGTTCCAGGACTCCAGCACCTTCTGGAAAGGGCAAAGTGTGTCCTTATGCTTCTCCTTACCTCCTCATGCCGCCTTTGCATCCAAACGCCGCTCTTGCAGTCGTGTGCAGCTTTCCTCTGGGCTTAAGAGCTGTGGCGGAGATTTTAGGTGGGGAGAAAACACCGTTTTCCACTTGCCAGAATTCATCTGGGGAGATGCTGTCAGAGCACCACGTTGCCTGCAGTGCATCGGTACTTACAGAGAATTCTCTCACACAAAATACACTTTTTCATCTCAAATTGTTATGCCTGAGGTTAACCTGTGACATGGGGAGAAGGAGTTGGACTTAGTGCCTCATCTTAGTACCTGAGTGCTCTAGAACTGAGTTAAGTTCAGCCCGCTTCACCCAGTTCTGTCCCAAACATGCAACTATTGCAACCTCTGCTCCCTGGGGTAGCAGATCTCCTCAGACGAACTGGCCAAGCAGTGGTCTGGCCTAAGGTAAGCTCTGGTCATACCTGAAAAACCAGCTTTCACACCAAAACCTTCTGATGTCACAACACTGACGTCACTGGCATTTTTCACGTGGTTGGGCTCTTACTCTTTGTGAGCTCTTAGCTGCGAAAACCAAGTTGGAAGCAGTACTGGCTGAATGGTCGGACAGCAGATCGGGGCAGCTCCCTTGGAGCTAATAAACCTTCTGAGTACTGGTGGTGGATCAAGCACCAGAAGCGAATGGGAAATTTGCTCTCTCCTCTCCAATCAGGCATCACCAAGTCTGGAATTTAAGGGCAGAGATGGAGATCTATGACTGAATTCTATGACTCTTCCAAAGGTTTTCTTTTTCTCATCAATAAAATAATGTCTAGAGAGAAGTGTTTCTGCTGTGAGTGACAGCATAAAACCTGTATTATAAGGCCATGACAAAGTCTTCCTTTACTCTCCCACCAAACAGTAAAAATACGTAGCTCCTGATGCCAGCTTGCCACCCCAAACATGCATGCCAAGCTCCTAGTTAATGGGTTCGTATTTCCAGACGCTCTCGGCAGCTCAGTAGCGCGGCCGGGCACAGCCGCGGCGCCCACGCCACGGGAAGCCCTGCATGGGGCATCTCTGTTCCTTGTAACAACTGCCTCTAGCGCAAAAAAAACCCCAACGTGTTAAAAACATCCTGCTTAGACGACAGTTTATTTCAAAAACAGGGGCAGCCTCTGCGCTCCCAGGCCCCGTTCCCTGGCCGTGCCGCCCCGCTGCTGCCCAAGGGGCTCGGGGCTCCGGCCACGGCCTCTGCTCCTCGGCATTTCTCTCCGTGAAGGAGCCAGGGCCAGCGCCGCGTGTAGCCGTGGGCTCCGGCTCCCCGGGCCTGCAGAGGCCTTCG
>JAVCKT010028379.1:4861-24729 GCA_032273925.1 Rhynchotus rufescens
AAATCAACTAAAGCACATTGCATAAAGAGACTGTGTTGTTATGATAGAATATATATGCAATTAAAATATCTCCTTGATAGATGTACATATTAGTTAAAATATTATTTTATCGTCATAAAGTTCTATTTTATAAAAAAGTGAAATAATTGAATTTTTAATTGTTTTTTTGCTAAGAAATATATTTTTTTCAAATTATCTGTAGGAGAAAAATACCTTTTATAAGTAATACAATTATGATGATTAAGATTCATTAAGTTATTTTCCTGCTAATTTTACTACGATGTTTGCTGTTTTTAAAATAGGAACATAATCTATTTAACCAGAATTTTTACATAGATATATAATAAGATATATATATATATATATATATATATAGCTTATTAGGTTGCAGGGTAGAAAAAGAATCCCTTTGACTGGCAGAGATATGATGAAAGTAATGTATGCTAACTCCAGGTATTTATTTTGCATGCATTTTATCTGATTACTGAGTGCACATGAAAATAAACTAAATAATTACTTGTTTGTAATGTATAATTAATGGTGCATTAAAACTTATTAAAATATAGTGGGGTTTGTGCATACATTCTTGCTCATGTTGGAAGGAGATTGCAAAACTTTCTGAGTTATAAAAAGGGTTTGGCTTTAGCAATAATGTACTGTTTGCTTGCTGTGGTTCAGGGTGATCACATCCAGTATTATTAGGCTCTTAGAACACAGCTCCATTGTGGAATCCAGCAAGTATAGCTGAAAACTGAAATAAATACAATGCAGTTAAAGCAAAAAGCCCAAAGTTTGTGATTTAAGTTCTAAGCATTTAGAACTTAATGAAATCTAAGCATTTCATGTTAGGAATTGGCAATTAAAAATAAATTCTTTTAAAGTGATTATCTATACAGTTTTTGCCCAAGTATAAAAGAGTTGGGACTTTTTGAATAGCAGTATATATTACTGAAGCACACACTTGGCAAGTAGTTTCTGAGATACCATGACTGCAAGAAAGAGGGCTGGGTGGTGCCTCTTTCTCTCTCTCTTCTTGTAGCCCTTAGGGTAAAAAAGAAAGGAACTGATGTTTAGGACTGACTCTCACCAGTTCTTCAAAGACTACCTGTACAGTCTCTTCTGTGTGAGGTGTGCCAAGGTATTCTTTTCTGGAACATGTTTCAGCATTGCTCCAAGTCCAGAAAATTTCTCCATTTTCATTGACTTTATTAACTATAGTTATTATAGTTATTATATATTAGTTATTTTAACTCTGCTTATTATGAACTATAGCAATTCTGATGCCTAATTTGCTGGGGAGATGTAAGTAACAACGCTCCCTGTAACCTCATTCTACCCGCATTTTCACTGCTGCTTATGCAGTGTCATCGACCCGACCCTGTCATGTACATTGTTTGATATAATGGCACTAACTTATTGATATTTCCCTAAAGGCTATGCTTCCATACAGACAAGTGAAAACTTGTATTAATGTATCATCTCCCACTAAAGTGAACCATTTTTTTTTCAATGACAAGCAAAAGCCAATGAAGTTCATTGTCTTTTCTAAAAAGATGAAAAGCTTGTTGCCATCAATTGCAATCAAGTTTCTAAGCAAGGCTGTACTTCATGATGGGAAGTGCTATGCTTAGATCACTTAACCTAATATCAGCTTTCTTTTATCAGATACCAGTGTTACTGTTGGTAAGATAGAGATAAAGCTGAAGGAAACAAGCGTAGGCCATGAACCTGAGAAGAATTTCACATAAGAGTAAATTCATATCCATGCAAAGCAACAGCCATTTCATTAACACTACGGAGATAATAGTCCTAAAGAATATATGACTTACCACAGTCTGGACCTGCGTTGTAAAAGCAGCTGTATAGTAAAGCCAGACTCAAGCATGTGTAATGTGGATGAATGAAAGCAGTGGTGATGAGCTGACGCTTGTCTTGGTGATCAAGGGGATTTTGCATATTCCAGCAAATTCTCTTACTCATGTAGCAACTGTGTTCTAAGAAACAGAAGGGACAAGATCCCAGGAGAGGGCAATACTATGGAGAGCCTTCCGCAGGAATGATCTAAGGTCTGTAAAATCTTGACATACTTTGTACTAGTGCCTACCAGGTCCCCTTGTACAACTTAGGGTGATATTAGAGTTCTTTTAATTTTCAGCCTAGAGTCTATTTTAATAGGCAAGAATCGCTTCCATCCCAGCATCCGCTGAAGGCTGGAAATGAGTCACACATAGCAACCACAACCTGTCTGTGCCGCGTGGGAATCTTAATGAAGATGAAGTAGTGAAAAACAGCTAAAGAATTCTTATGTGCAGCTGGATTAGATGGATAAAATATGGTATCTGTAAAGAGGTTTTCAAGCTCATGTATTTCTTTTACAAGCTTATTTTCCTTTTTAAAATGGATTTTATCTCAGTATGTTTATGTCTTTCTTGTATTGGCATCTCAGTTTTTGTATATAATATATTCATAATATGTAACTATAATAATTGGATGTAGCTTTATAATTTATTGGGATCTTCTGGATGGTAGATTTTTAAGTCTGAGATTCCTGTGGTGATTTCATAAGGATCTGACAGAGATGGCTTGGATTCATTACTAATACAAAACCGATGAATGAATCCTTTATAACCACTAGACACTAAAGAATTTTGCTCCTCTCCAGGCAAAGATGAGTTAATACACAATGAAAAATGTACATGAAACAGTTTCAGCCTTTCAGAGTCCTGATGAAAAATCACTGTATTTATAACAGAACAATATAAAATTTAAAAAAAAAATTCTTTTAAAAGTCTCCCTGAAATTATATTAGCACAAGTTGAGCAAGATTTGGAATTTCCTGAAGCTTTCTTCTTCCCTGATTCTTAGCCAGTACTACAGAGACTGAAAAGTTTTTCTCATGTCAACAGGGAAGAATGCCAAATATGAACTTTCCCAAGAAAATATGGGGGAAAATGGCTGAGAACACTGTACTGATGGTGTCTGAGCCTCACTGAATAAGAGATTTACGCATACCTTGTCCTAGAATAATTATTCCTCTGTTCCAGAGGATAACCATAACAAATAAATAATAATTAAAAAGTCAATGGTATTGTTCCAGTTTTCCAAGGAAAACAAAAGAATGAAGGAATTTTCCTTGACATTTGCTTTCTAACTAATCTGATTACCAGCACAAATATTGAGATTTTTTCACGGGAAGGAATTGGGCCTCCTACTCCCTGAGTGCTTATGGACCATGGACAACCCTCAGTTCATGTAACAGAAATGTAAGTTGTGAATATCCGTTGTTCACGAAACGCACTATGTGCACGGGAAACGTGTTTTAGTGTCGTGACTCCCTGAATTAGTCTGTGTCTGAGGTTGGTAAAAGAAATGATGCTGATAATGATTTCAACATAGAGCTACAGGACAACCTGCCAGAATGTTCACCCAAACAATGACCTATTGAATAGATATAAAATATGTAATTCTTATGAGTAATATTTTCTATCCTTATAGGGAAAAATTTCTCCACTGCTTCGCTCATTTCTGTTTTCCTTTCTATTAATGCAGAGAATTAACTGATATTTTATCTGAAACAGATATATAATTTTTCTAGTAACATTGTGTGGTGTGATATATAGCATGTGACTAGAGAGAGAACTTCCTTCTTGCCCAGTTTTGAGGTTTTAACTAGGAAATGTCGCTAGTAATATCACATTTATTTTTAAGTATACATGGCAAGCCTCAGCATGTTTCTGAAAGGCAGAAGTTATTCCTGCAGTGTTCTGCAGGAACCTCCTGGACTATCTGTTTCTGGTTCTGTGATTATCCCAACAGATATAAGGGTGGTTGAAGGCGCCAAGGAGGACCAGGGCCTGTGATCGGGAGGCTTCTTGCAGCTGCCTGTAGAAGGCCTCATCCACTTGCTCTTCCTGCTCAGGAGGCTTGTAGTAAACTCCCCTGTTGACCTGCTCTTTGATCCTCACCCACAAGCTCTCGACCCACGCCTTGTCCTCTCCTGTGCTGATCTCCAAACTCTCCGGTTGCTCTCTCACGTAAAGAGCAACGCCACCAGCTCGCCTTCCTGGCTTGTCCTTCCTGAAAAACCTAAAGCCCTCCATGGCCACATTCCAGTCATGAGCGCAGTCCCACCATATCTCAGTAACTGCAATGAGACCATGGCCCTGCAACTTCACACGCATATCCAGTTCTCCTTGTTTATTCTTCATGCTGTGTGTGTTTACATAGAGGCATTTGAGTTGGGCTCCCAATGTGCCTCTCATTTTAGCTGGGGCAGCTGCACCTTGACTTAGTGGGCCTTCAGAAGTTCTCATATTTTGCCATTTCAGGTTTAGGGTTCCCTTTACGGGCAATGGCTTTAGGCTGCTGTGAGTGGCATGAGTGGCCTTCTCAAGCTGTGGTCATGGATAATCGTCATGAAGTTTTCTAGGTTGAGACAACGAGCAGCAAGAATGTGTGTAGTGTGTGTTGAGAATATGGTTAGCTGAAGACAGTTCAAAGCAAATACACAGAACTATGGGTGTGTAATGGATATAGAAGATAAGATTTTATTAGTTTATTTACAATATGAGTTTTTCAACTCACAGATCTAGAAAATCAATTGAAAGTTTGCTGGTATGTACAACATCCTTACCAATTAGTAAAGTAATATACTTAATTAGGAATACGGTAATTTTTCCCCTCTCCTCTGTAATTTGACTGTCAAAAACTGTGGTGCATGTTAGATGTTCTTTGTGATGTACTTCAAAAGTTATCTTTACAAAAATAAGTGGAGAAGAGTAGAAAGGATCATGTACATAATGACTTACTGGAGGAGGAGCTGTTTCAGATGCTTTCACATAGTTCCCATTACTAAGGAAACCACTTATTTTGTCTGTGCATGTTTTGAATAGATCTCTCATTTGAAGTCTAGTGCTCAAGCCCTGAGGACTGCTTTTTTTCACTGAGAAAGAAGTGAAGAAAACAAAAGACAAAAGGCTTCAAAACACCACATATTTAGGGAACAGGGTCCAAAGTTTCTGTATAACATGTTTATGAAAGTGTATACATATGTTTGAAGGGTGTGTATGTATATGTATATATGTATTTTAAATACTTTGTTCCTATCAAAAATTAAAATATTAATAACTAAATAGAGAAAGCAGATGCCATTTTGTCCTATACTTTGCATTCCTTTATTGTAAGGATATAGGAGAAATCCAGTTTGCCATTTAGATATTATCAAGTAAAAGTTTTGATTTAATTCTCAGAAATGAAATGTTATATTAGTTAGAAGCAGAATGAGTAACTATCTAAGGGCAATGGCTAAAATAAGGCTGTCAGGATGGCAATGGGTTCAACAGTGGACCGAATATTTGCTCAAAGAACCTTTGGCAAAGTTCCTGGCTGCAGATTAAGACATGACTGCAAATAAAGTTATAAACGTATTTACATTATATTGGTGTTAGCAAAGCACCCATTTTCCCCAAGTGAATGTTGCATTTTGTTTTGATCAAGAACTGGACCAAGTACCTATATTAAAAATTGAATTCTGAGTCCCTTTATTATAAACTGTGCAAGCGTGACTAATATCCTTCAGAACAAAAAGCTGATTTAGTATGGTCAGACAAATCTAGTTTGGGGGAATATGTATTTAAAGTGTAAGTATTTAAATTGCTTGGAAATGAATCCAAATATTCCCTTAGAGATCGTAATTGTTCACAAATGGAAGCTGCTACTAACAAATATAATAATCTAACAGATTACCAGGGAACTATAGGGAAATTAAGTATGTAGCTAATAAAAATTCTTATTTGTTGTTTCCAAGATTACTGTCTGAATAATATCAGCTAGTTTTTCTGTCCAGCAGGATAGAAAACTGAGTACAAAGAAAGACATTGTCATTTCTAAGGTCTCATGACTATGGATCCCAAAACTTTGAAACCATGTTGCATCATTCAGTTTTGCACCAGCAGGTGGAGATTCTGTTTGGATCTACTCAAGAAATTCACAAAAACTCTCAAGAAACATAACTGGTTTACTAACATTCTGGAAAAGGATATATCAAATTATAGACTCTTGCATCTCTCCAGATGCTGGGCACTAGACAGACTTCCTGTCAGACAAGCTACAGTTCCAGGCCATGGTGAGATTCACTGGTGTTGAGGCCCTTAGGGTTTTTACAGGATTTTCTTCAGGTGAATGTTTGTAAGAAAATATATTGTTTTACCTGAAGATAAGAATAAGGACATGCTGGTCGTGTCATCATTGAAGTTAAGTTGGTGCTACCTACATGCTCTTCTTTTACAATTATCTGGTTAAGTTCATCCCATGTTGGGGAAATCATGCCACACAGCACAGTCCTGATGGACGAGTGATTTGTGCAGTGCCATAAGCACAGTGTGGACCTGGGGCCAAGTGGTATGTGTGGTAACACACAGCACGGCAAAGCGCAGGCCTGTATCTCCTCAGGTGTCAGTTCCAAAAGTCTCATCTCATGTGTGCACCACTAATTCCTCAAGAAGCAATAGTCTTCTGGTTGGGACCTCTACAAGTTTGTATGGCATTGTAGACATATGAACAAGAGATTACTTTTAACACCAGCTTTTCAGAGATTTATGCATTTCTATGTGCACAATTCCGAAACAGATAGTGCCTTATAGGCTTTTCTCTTTAACTCCCTACCTGGTAGAAGAGAGAGAGAAAGACAGCAGTGGTAAAGCTGAAATGTCCTTGTCCTGACTTAGTTGAATACTTTAGGGTGAAATAAAATAAATATCTTTAAATTACATTGAGATATCAAACTGGAGTTCTGAAAGAAACATAAATTTTTAATATTCCAGAGTATTTCTGTAGTTTCAATCCTGTACTTGTTGTGTTTACTTTCTTCTCTCTTATTGCAAGGATTCACAACAAGTCTCAAGGTACACTAAAAGCATTGCTATTCATTATCCTTAAATTTATGCTTGCAGCAAGAAATAAGATCTTCAGTGTTTGGTAATACTGACAATTTCTTTTACAGTCTAACCCATATGTTTCCAAAACAGTGCATCAGCCTCTAACTCCCATCTGTATTATTACAGAAGAGATGCAATCAATAATTTTTTTATGAAATAACTTGGATAGGCACCCTCAGAGAAAGTTTACATACATTTTGACACAACAGTATCAGTATACCTGGTGAGGACCACAAACATCTTTGATCTTAACAGGCAATTAACAGTTAATAATTGAATACATAATCCTTCTTACCAGGAAAGAGGAATCAACATTTTTAAATAATTTAAACATTTGAGTAAATAAACTAATAAATAAAACATTAGATAATACAATATGAATAGTAACTCAGTGCCAAGTACATTTTGTGATGACACTAGTGCCAGGAGGAGACAGAGGACAAGGAGCAGGAGAAAGAGGAGGATGGGGAAGAGGAGGAGGAGGAAGCTTCCCATGGGGGAGCAACTCAGAGGGAGAAAGAGATGAATTCAGAAACACTGTATGAACTTTAATCATAGAAAAGAGATTACACTCAAAATAGCCTAGAATGAAAGGTCCTTTGGAGTCCATAAAATACAATTTGGCTTATTAATTAGAAATAGCTGAGGAGGAAAAAGAATCTTTTACTGGTCAATCCAGGACTAGCTCTGAACTGACAACATGCTGCGGCTGTGAAAAGGGCAGATACAATTCAAGGTGTACCAGGAAAGTTTTTCCAGAAGCAAGAAGGAAGTAGTAGCCTTGGCATCTCATCTAAAATAATTAATTCTGTTGTGGTTTTGTGTTGAATAAAAGGTGAACTCAAACTTTCAACGCATGGAATTAAATGCTATTCACATGACTAGGAGACCACATTACAGGGAGGTTTATAAAACTGTGCCATGGTTAGTAGAGAATGCAGCGACAAATACATCTTGCTAGTACACAAAGATAAGTAAAACTATTAGAAAGATATATGTGACTAGTCAAATTTATATTTGAAAATCGGAAATTTTTTTTCTTTTTTTCTTTTTTTTTCCTATTTATCGCATCCTGGAACAGGTTTCCAGTGGAAATAATTTGGGTTGAGAAACAAAATCAAGAACAAAATAAAACAACAACCCAGCTCAAACCAACTGAACAGTAAAGCGTTAAAGGTAGATTTTAGTATATTTATGGGAGAGTTGTTAGCTACAGTAGAAGGTGCTAGGCACAGTATTTCAGGAAGGTCTGCCTAGTTTTCTGTCCCTTATCAAAGATAAAACTCTACTTAGGAGATTTTGGTGCAAGTCTGTTCCCAGACTCTACATTCAAAATTCTAATAAACTGTCTCTGTTAATTTTGTATATCTGAGATCATGGAAATTATTAACTCAGGTTAATTTAATAAAATATTAACTGAAATACGTTTTTTCAGTTTTTAATCAACTTTTGTCAGTGTTTGCCACAGTAAGGATAAATAAAGCAAATCAAAATTTAATAATTCATGTTTGTTTATCACTGTAAAATAGTGGTCTATCCATCTCTATGTTGCTAATAATTGAATGGCATTGGAAAATATCAGAAGAAAAAGGAAAGGAGTAACCCATGTGATAGCCTTGTTTTCCACTTTTCTTGATGTTTCTGGAAACAGTAATCTCCTTGACAGTATTTTCATCCAAATTATCAAATCATCATCCAAAGGTCTTAGATTTTACCTGAAATTTTGCTTCCAACTGCCATATTGATCACCAAAGAGAAGCCTCATTTTACTGTTCAGTCTTTTCAGTGCGTCACTTTTTTTTTTTTTTTGGTTACTATGACAGATAATAAAGCTAAGTTCAGCATTAAGAAAGTCACAAAAAAATGATTTGGAGTGATTATCCTATATGCAAAATTCAAACTACCCCAAATTGCATAACTTTTGTAGTATGATAGTTTAGCACTCTGAATTTTGGCTAAAAAAATTTTTTTTTCTATGGGAAACTGTAAGAAATAGCTGTCATAAATCCACTTTTTAAATACTTCAGTACCTCTTTGTTGGACTGTATGCTGAGTGTCTCTTTAGCCTATGTGATCAGCCATCTCCTGAAGTGTTTTTAAAAGGAGGGCACATTAACTCATTTCAGATTTTCCTACAGAGACATATTCATCAAGGTAACAAACTCCATGATGGCAGAGAGTATTTTTTCTCATTATTACTAATATAAATGTTATGCTAAACAGGAACTGGAACACACATGGTTATGGCATTAATGAAATAGTAATTACATTCAGATTGGAAATCCAAGCAACTAAAAATGTATGGGCTGAGCAGGGAGAAATCAGGCTGCTGACTCAATGTCACATTTTGCTAACTACACTCTTAGGCCACATATTTTTATCATGGCTACTGTTATATCAAATGAAAAATATTGAACTGAACATAAAGGAGACTCAATATTGTCATTTACAGACGAGCCTCAAGAGCAACCTAAACAATGGATCATTCTGTATGTCAGGTAGGAGTAGTAACTTTTGACCAGTAAAGGAGATTCTAGTAATTCCATTAATTCCAATGCTCCCTCCAGAGACTGTCCCAGTTCTTGTGTGAGTGTAGCTGCTTTAGGAAAGAAGCCAAAAGCTACATTGCTACCAACACAGCACTTCCAAGCTTTTAATTGAATATTCTAACCCAGCTATCCATAAATTAACTTAAATTAACTTTGAAGCTCACTTTCTACTAATCCATCATCCTTATGACCAGTGTTTCCTCCTTCTTTGTGGTTCTACAAAGAAAGTTCAGTTGTATCACCTTTTCTCTTCTGAAGTCTTCTACCTGGAGGGCCCTGCCTCCCACCAACTGTTTAGTTCCTCGTTCTTGCCAGCTTCTGTCCAGGCAGATGGATATTTCAGTTCTCTACTTCTTCCATAATTTTAGTGAAGAAATTATCTTTTGCATCTTTTCTTGCTGTATCAACATCTGCTGCCCTCACTGCTTTGCTCCTTGAGTCACAAGCCACAACCCCATGCGACAATTTAAATGAGGGAAGGTGAAGTCATGGTTACAGTCAGTTTGTTTTCTTTTTGGTGGAAGGGAAGAGCAGAAAGAGATGTAGCAGGGTGTATCATTCATGGGTAAATAAATGCTTTGTAAGCCTGTAGAGCAAATAAATTGAAAGGTCAGTGTTCTAGCTTTGATGAGCTGGTTAGAGAAGCTTTTTCTTGGCATATGCCAGTATGACCTTTATTCTTCCCACTTTCAGCACAAATGCATTTCAAGAATTCTAGGATAGTGAAGGCAGCAAACAACCAGTACCTCTCCAAGCAAATTTTCAGACTGCTCAGTGCCTTTAATAAATTCTCACTCCCTAAAGCTTGAAGGTCTGTTCAGTATATATAAAAGGACCATTTAAATATTTATTGTAAACTGGTATCTTCAGCATATTTATTGTCAATCTTTATTTCTGTAATTTTAAAAAGTGCTCTGCTGATTTTTTTAAAGTAACACTAACTTTTGTGATATTGGCTAAGGAAAAGTATAATATGATTTATTATCTCTACTCTAAAAAGTTTGCTTTTTTTTTTTCTGAGACAATTAAATAACAAATTCTTTTCAATGCAAATGTAACCAATAACAAATTAGACATTTTTTTCTTAACACATAAATCAATAAAGAGTTAAGGTATGCTACTGAACTGGCTTAAATATAAAGAAACAGGCAGGTTCATGATTTAAAACCAAGTATCCCATCTATCTCTTTTACAAGTTAGCAACTGGGCTGTAGTAACTTTAGTTAACTTGATCATGCATGTGTCACAACCTTTAAACAGTAAGATTAATCCTTTCAAAAGAGCTCTAGTATTAGAGAACTTTATAATGTGCAGCAAATCTTTTTTGTTCCAAGAACCATACTTCTGTTATTTTCCTGCATTGGAATCTTGTGATTATTAAAATCTTCATAAATTTTATAAGTGGTTTAAGGAAAGAGCAAAACTATTTTTAAACAATGAAAGACTGCAGGTCTTTGTTTTTGAAAGCATTCAATGGACTGAATAAACAGAGTCCTTACCTTTAGTACTGCATAATGAATTATTTGAGTAGTTCAGTGGAACAATGCTCTGGTTCTCTCTAAAGGCTTAGTGAAAATGAATCATTTTGCAATGGCAACATGGGCTTATTAGCTCACTAATTTGCAGTAATTTATAGATAACATCTCAAGGAATTGGAAGGCATGAAAGTGTGCTTACTTTTACTGACAGATCATTCCAGAGCATGCTTGTAAGGAATGAGATAGATGTTGTAATTTTTTATTTATTTTTTTAACATTGTAGGATTCAGAATAAAGGATTTATAACAAGAAAGTAGAACTTGTTTTTATGAAGTCATGGAAAACATTAAATGATTGCTTTTAGATTAGTAATTCATATGCCATGGTTACTGTTTTCCAAGTTTCCATATTGTCTTCTTTCATAGCCTTGGAAAGGAAACTTGCACTTCTTCAAAAAAGAGGGGTACTTCACGTACTTTTCTCTGAAAACTTGCTTCAATTTTATGCCTTTTTTCTTTTGTCTGTGTTTATTCTGCCTTAGATATTTAGTTCCTTATGTTTAAGATATTCTGCTGTTCACTTCTCTCTGCTTCCGTAGTGTACTTTGTAGCTATATGATCATTCCAGTGTCTCAGAAACTTGAGTCTGTGACGAAAATTTGTTAGTCACCCTCATAATTTATATATAAATGTAGGTATGTAAAAATGTATATAATATAATGCATATCTATGACTGAATATAACAAAATCTGAGATGTGTGCCTAGGTATGTGTATTAGAGCATGTCTTCATTTTCCAAAAGATAGTTCCAAGCAGTGAGAAATACAACATTGCCATCTTGCAACAAATGCAAGATGGGCAGAGAAATAAATAAAAAGACACTTTTGCATGATGGATGGTTATTTATTCTGATTATGAATCTTTCTGTTTGAAAAGTTCACTGATTAAATACTTGAATTAAGTTTAAGATTTACATCTGTATGTAGTGCTACCTAATTGGTTAGATAATAATGATGAATACTTTCAGACTTGTTTTAAAATACATTATAGAACAAAAGGCATTATATCACAAGTGAAACACAAATATGTCATCTTTGCACAAAACTAAATAGCTTGAATGCCAAATTTATGACTTCTATCAGTAATCTTTGTTTATATAACCCTATTCAGATAGTCCTCTATAGCCCTATGCATAATGTCATGTTGAGAAACTTTAGTTTTTCTCTTATTTATAGATTTTTTTTTCAAAATGCAGAATTCCCTTAGAAAGAATTATTTTGGACAGATATGTTCTAGCTGTCATTCCATTTCTAACCTTACTTCTCTGTCAGAACTATGAGCTGCTACATTCAGTGTGGTGACAAGGCTATTCTTCAGGTGTAAAAAATAAATGAAAGGGGTGATTTTTGATAACATTATTATCCAGTCTTGCAGTTAAACCTTTCTCTAGTTTTCATACATTGAAAAAAAATACCTTCAACTAATGTAAACAGCTTTGAGGCTCACCTCATTTCATTTTTATTTCTTACTGCAGTTCATTTATTTACGTGAAATTTGATGCAATATTATGCTAGACTTGACTCTACTGACTTTGCATGTCCACAGATGATGCAAGTAGCCTTTCTGTGTCATTTTTTTTGTTTTTGTCACCTTCATGAAACATAGCTTTATCTTTTACTACTCACTGCAAAATATTATCAAAGCATTTAAATAAAATGCTATTTCCAGTAACGTTTGATGAAGAATTCTCCCAATGCCCTTTGTTTTATTTCTTAAGAAAAATGTATATTTTATCTCCCTGTCTCTGCTTATTGCACTATGTCATGTGCAGAAGAAGCACACCCTATATAGGTGTCAAGGACGTACTGAGCGTTTGATGAATACCTTAAAAGTATATACTTTAAAGTCAAATGAATACACTTAGAAGTGAAAGGGACAAAGTAGAACTAAAGGGCTACATGCTCAAGCATGTGGCTTGTATGCTAAAGGATATTATACAACAATTTTTAAGCTGGAAAGAATAACTTTTTAGTCAAATCAATCTTTTAATCAAAATCAATCTTTTTTAATAAAATTTTATTATTTTATAATAACATAATCACTTCATGTCAGATATTTAACTAGCAATGTTATGTTATTTTCAATCCAAAAAGCATCATTATGTTGTGATAACATGACAACAGCACAAGAAACAGCAAAAGAAAAGGACCTTACTTCTTAGAACCATGTTTTTGGTAACTTAAAAGTTGACTTTGTAGAAGTATTTAACTTCTATTTAAATAATAGGTGTTGATAAATTATTCCAAGAAGGAAGTTGTATGCTAATGCCAGAATTATTTACAAAAATGTGAAATCATCAATCAAAAATGGGAAGACAGAGAAAGCTAACAAAATTATGCAGTGTATTTTTTAGGTGATTCTAGAGTTCATTACAGAATTCTCACCATGCAACTTGTCTCTTTTCTTTTAAAAAGAAATTAAGGCTGTGATGCAGTATGAATAGAATAGAGTACTAATCTGTGAAGATATATTAAAAATTGAAAACTTGATTTTTAAAGTAGGAGCACATTCAGCAGAGACAAATGATTTTGATTTTATTGGACTGCATACTTATATTGTATCATGGAACAGTCTTATGCTTCCTTTCCTAGAAAAATGTATAAATAAATAGGCTAGCAAATCTTTTCTTCTTTCTATTTGGAGTTCCCAACTGAGAAGAAGGATGGCACTGCTGAGAATAAGTAGAGCAGATAAAGAGATAGGGAATGTAAAAGATGGAAAGTGTCACTCAGCACATGAAGTTGTCCTAGCTGAGAAAATTAGGATATTTTAGATGACTGCTATCTTTAGCTAGTGCTTACACTGTCAGCACTTAAATTGTGGCCTGAAACTTTCCTTGCTTGATCTCCTCCCCACTGTGAGTTATTTTTGTGAGGTAAACAAAATGGTTTTGTTTATTTTTCCAAAAAAAGTTAGGTAATCATAAGCAGAAAGTGTTTCAGAATATAACATGAAAGTTTCAGTACTTTATTGTGTTTTTAAATCGGCAAAAGAGCTGAAATTATTTTAAATTGTAAAGGAAAAACAACATTTTTAATAGCAAAACCTCCCAGGTCTGCTATTTGCACAGTTATGTGCAGCAGCAATTGTAGTGCATATATTATACAATGTAGAATGCTGCAGTTGAAATAGATAGAAAAATATATCTTTTTATAAGGAGACTTTGTGGCTCAGGAGAAGGTAAATTTGTTAAGCTTAATCTTGGAATCTATTTCACATATTCTCAACAATATTTTGCATGAAACAGAAGTTAGAAGAAGTTAAGAGTGAATCTTAACATCTTAATAATTTTATTATTTCTGCAAGTTATGCCCCTTCCACCTTTTGTTGTATGTTTTCTGCTTTTTTATTAATATTTGGCATATGTTTTCTGTTCCTGTCAATTCTTTAAAATCAAGGAAATTATGTGCGCATATAAAGGCAGTGATTATGTTATAGGATTTCTAGCATCTATTTAGTTTCAATTCTAGCCACTCTTCTTTGTGTATTTATCAAAGATGAAGAAGTGCTAACAGAAATAGGGTTTGCAATGCGTACAAATTCTGGCCTTCAGTTCTTGTTTTTTGAAGAACTTTTCCGTAGGTCCAAAAGCTTTGTAGTGTCAGAAAAGTGAAGCTGTTCTCTCTTCCTAAGTCATATAATAACTGTGGGAAGTTTTCTTAGCTGCTACCCTGAAGATGAACAAGGGGAGTCCTTTCACAAGTCTTGCTCTACTACCTATAGTCCCCTTTAAAGCTTCAGGGCAGAGGTTTGTCTTTATATAAATAGGTAACTTAAACCATAAATTTTTGGACATATTTTATTTTATTTTTTAATGTCAGAAAGTCGGTCTGTCCTCTTTTTTGGTTTCCTTCTTCTTTGCCCTTCCTTGCTAGGTGTTCCCATCATCCAGGTATGCACATCATTGCTATGAAGTGAATGCAAGCAGCTCTGAAGAGTGCCCAAAGCAGGACTGCGTAGCTGGGAGCAGGAAAGATGAAGAGAAGGGGGAAAAAAATCAGCTGCTTCCTCTGCTGGCAGCCAGCTCAGCTGCAGTGGGCCACAGAATGGCTTTTGGAGACCTACCTGCTGCCTGCAGTTGGCCCAGCCTTCTGCTGGCCACAGCTGCGTGTTCCCATTCCTGTTCCTGTACCTGTATCCATACCCATTCCTGTTGCCTCCTGTGGGACCTCTTGTGCTTCTGGCCCTTTGATCACCCCTTTTAGCATACTAGCTCAGCTTAATGTTAATTATCAACGTGTGGCTCATGCCCTGCTTTCTTAGCATTTTGCCATACTGCAAGGATCCTGCAAATGCTAGAGCAAGAAAAAGACCAAGTCTGGGAGAAGATCTGGGCAATCCACACTTAGGAGAGCTGAGGCTGATGAAGAGCAAGGGCCTGACACCACAAGTGCTGTTCTAGGTGTCTGCGAGTGACACTACTGAAACAAGCTTTACAGAACTTCACTCTCATGCTGACTGTTGACACAAGAACTTGTATCAAAAAATGGATAGGGGAGTGCATCTGGCCAGGAAAAACAAGTCTTTCTCTCCTTCCTCTTGAATTAGTTTAATTTAGATCAGTACTAGCACTGAAAAAAATAAATGCTATATTATCAAACAGTGACTTGAAGTCAATAAAAAGCATTTTTCTCAGTAGAAACATGAAGGCTGGAAGAGTGGGAAACTGCATATGTCTATCAGAAGAAGACAAGTCCACACAGATCAGGAAAGTCAGAAAAGCAGGCATGAATGTAAAAAATGTGGTACAGAGTACAAAACCTAATTAGGAAATGATAAGATTTTTCTGTTATGAACTGGGAGCTTATAATTGAAAGTGTCAGTGAAAGAGAGAGATCTGGGTTTATTAGACTCAGGATGACTAAAAGGCACAAATGTGACATGACAATGAAAAAAGACAACTGTAAGGATATATCAGGATGTGTTAGTTACAATAGTTTTAGGGGAGAAAAGACCTAAAGCTTATGAACAAGATACTGTTACCTGGAAATGTATTTGCAGTTCCAGCCATCTGTGATGGAAACATGAATTCTGCATGGAAGAGGTGTGAGACAGATAACTAAAGTTAGAGAAATAAAGACTCTTTTACATAGGTGTTATAAAATAATTAGGCTTATTTAGCCTTTTAGAATAAAGAAACTGTATTATCTTGTCTTTCTCCTCAAGGTAAAAAGCACTGACAGTGTGAGAATGTCTGTTTAAGCAATAGGACAGTGGGAGAACAAATTTATATATGCTGGTAGTAATGACTTATACTGTAAAACTACAGTCAATAACTACATGGGACTAAGATTTTGATTTGCCACTTAATTAAGTGAATATATGAAATAGGTAATTGTAAAGTCTACACTAGGCTTGGAAATGAAAAGGCGCTTTCTAAACTAAAAATGAAATTCATCTTTTTTTTTTTTTTTCCTGCACCAGAAGTGCTGGAAGTAGAGGCAAAATGGGAGAAAATAGGCACCTGCCTCTTTCATTAGGATAAAACAATTGACTACTACTTTTTTAATTATGTGTTATTTAGTGAGATTGAGGATTATTTGCTGAGATATGAAAGGGTGAATTTTTGAGTGAGAGTTGTACGTGATTATTTTACGTCATATTTTCGCTCTTAGGTCTTCAAACCATTCAAAAAGTCAAACTATGAAGGTGTGCAGGGCTTCAGTTATGAGTCGTAAACAAATGTAAAAATTTAAACTTGTTCGATAAATGATAGTAAAGATACATCTGATTTAAACATGCTCACTGAAAATTTTCCGTGGATGTTCAAATTGCAATGGTTGACTTCTTCTCTTATGGATTTTATGTGCTTGATAAGTTGTTTTATTATTGGAGGAGAAAACAAGAAAAATTTCATGGGAGAATGAAAACACGGAAGACATTTTGTTCTCCCATAACTTAAAATTCTTTTAAATATTAACTTTCTGAATTGTATAGTGGTGCTCCAAAGGAAATATCCTTAAGAAGTCAAAAATAAGTTCAAATAAAATGAAATGAAGTGAACAGTGAGCTGAAAGATTGTTCCTGGATTTTTCTAGAGGGAGATTACTGAAGATTGTTAGTGGTTTAATTAGTACTTTCTCCATTCTGATTTTATACATGGAATGTAAAAACTGTGTTTTCTTGTCAAGACTAGCACATTTACTTCTGCTTTCAGACAAGTAACAACCAGTATAAAGAACTTAGATATGAAATACGTGTAAAGTAAATCCTTTAAAAAAACTTCCTTAAATACTCAGCTGAAGAGTCATCCTGGATAGTAAGATGTCTTCAAATGATTTCAAATTTTCCAAATTGTACATACTCTAAGATTTTCTTTACAATAAAAGTACCTGCTTCTCACATTCATTCTTATAGGTGTACATTTATTCTAACATACATCAGTGTATCTTTCTCAGTCCAACCTTGCAGAGTAGAGTCTGTACCAAGCAAGTTCAGAGTCAACCCCAGGAGTGACTGTCAATACGTATGTAAATCATTTAATTCCTGTAGTTGCTAAGTACATCTCATCATTTTTTTCTAAAATGAGAGAAATTGAATACATCAATTCTCCAAGCACTGTACATTTGAACATTTCTGTGAAAGAGAAGGAATAATGCGGCTTTTTATGTGTCCCTGACGCCGCAAGGCACTTAGTCTCAATTCAAGAAAGTATTCATAGCCAAAAAAGCCCTTAAGCATATGCCTAAATGCTTAGCCGAAGCGTGGCCAGTTAAGCAGCTTGCCAATATTTCATGTCCTGAGCAACAGTCTACTCTTACTTATGTTCATTTGCCTTCACTACGGTTGATAAGTTTGCTTAATGCAGAGACTGCTACAAATGCAGCCCACTGTTAGGAGCCTTTGAACAAAGTAGTTCCTTAACTCTTGAGCTATTCGAAGTGGTGCAGATGTCCTCTGGTTGGGTTGAGGACCCAGTCCCCATTGAGGACCTTTGTTGCTCTTGTTACATTACTGCTCTTGCACTCTAGCTAGTAATTTAAACCATCTACAAAATACACAGGATACAGTAGCTGGGTCAGAAAGGCTGCTTAACACTTTTTTTTCCTCTTCCTACAATGTATCTACATGTGTAAAATTAATATTTTATTAGGGTTGCATTTCTGTATTGAATATGCATTTTGGCTGTGTGGTAAAATCAGTTTACATTGAGCTTTAGTTTGTAATTATTATTCAAAGCTTCTGAGGTAATTGTTTAATTAAGCATCAATACTGGCCAATATTGTGCCTTGGGAAGTTAAGCAGAGTGGTGGGTACTTTCCAAAGAGAGGGCTGACTCACATTTCCATAGTGAAAATGAGAGATAATATTGACTATAATGTTTGTGCATAAATGCTTAGTATGCATTTAAAAAAATGTTTATGAGCAGGGAAGTGCAAATATGACTCTCTGTGGACTGCGGCTTTGTTTAGAGTTTTGGAAAAATTTAATCTGAGTAATATTTATGCAGTGCTTGTTCCTGCTCTTGCAAGTCTTGACAGTATTAGGCCTGCCACTATTTTTGGAGATATTTGGGTTCATTAGATAAAAACTAAATATTATGCCAAAAATTCAGATTAATTGGTATTTTATTAGTTATAATACTTATAATTGGTATTTTATTAGTTATAATACTTTTATAGTGAAATAGTTAAAATTAAAAGTTAAAGTTAATAGTTAAAAATTGGGTGCTTACACAGTTTGTCTTTCTTACCTTTTAAAGTTTCTAACTGCAGTCAAGACCAAACCCACTATCTTTAAAATGAGTAAATAGCATTTAGTTCTAACTGCAGTGTTCTAATCAACATTAGGTACGGAATAAAGTTAATTATATTCATTGTTAGACTAAAGATCTAATTTGATGAGGACATGTGTGTTCAGTGTCTTGACCATGCAGCTGGTCTCCTATAACTCAACTGCTACTGTTTTGCTTTAGTCCTTATCTGTGAGGCATGGTGAAGATAAGGCCAATGATTGTGATATGCCAGAAATCACAGCCACAATTTTTTTTTCTTTGTCATAATTTGACTACGAAACCAAATCCACGTATTGAATCCAAAAGTGAGACTTATAAAAGAGCCACTGACTTATGTATACATCTGTGTGTACTAATTTAGAGGACCTTAGCTTGCTCTTTTCCTCATTCTTCCTTTTTTTCTGCTCTCAGACACTCACATATTTTTGCACTGTCGTGTTGCTGCAGTCCTTGACCTTCTTGTAGCAATTTTTCTTATTATAGGATCCATTAATTTTTCTATCAATTTTACTCATTCCCACTCATTGATGCAACTATTGCTCTTCAGATCAAGGCCTTTGTATTCTTTTTATTCTGTAAAACACTAGAAAACTCCTTTTGGCCATTATATCGACCCATTTTCTTTATCCATACTTTTATAATTGTACTTTGCTTCCGTATTGAGTCTGCTAATATTGACAACCCATATGGGAGGAGTAAAGCCACTAACATTTGGCTCATTCTTAGCAGTGTATTCTGTAAAATAAGTTTTTTACTTGAATGTGAGGAAGCCTTATTCCAATAGAAATAAAAGCCAAGGCTTTCAGCTTGTTTCATAATAGTCACCTATTTTATTGGAAGCAAAGTTTAATTTAGCTTCAGGAATGCTGGCCTACATATCTTTACCCAGCAGTGTGAGAAGGGTCTCAAATGAATGCTAAAATTTTGCAGTATGTCTGCACAACTTACACATGTAAAATTTTATAGTGATGTTTTCATTAGTTGTCTTTCTTCTCAAAGTGAAACTATGGAAAATTGCCTGTGACTGGGGTGACACCATGAATTAGAAAGGACATGAATTTAATTTCTTATAGTGGCAGCTGTGTCTGGTATTTTAATATGGTTTTGAAGAA
>JAVCKT010028381.1:0-11715 GCA_032273925.1 Rhynchotus rufescens
ATGATTCCATAAGAATAATCCTTTCAAGGATCAAGCTCTCTCAGATGAGCAATATTTCCAGTCTTTCTTATAAACATTTCTTAAATGCTACTGATCTGTTTGCGGGGCGGGTCAAGGGATCCCAGGTAGGAAGTTCTTCATGTTCTCCTGTTCAATATTTCATTGATCTTCTTGGAATCATGAAATAAAAGAAATGGTACTTCCTATTTTCTTTCAATGTACAAGGTGAATAACTTAGATGGTATAAGGTGAGAGAGAGTCTATCGGCTGTTTCTTGCCTTTTCAGAAGTCAGGAAAGAAGAAAAAAAGTTCAGCCAAGAGTAAAAGTATAAATATAGATGTTCAAACAGACTTAGATAAAGAGATAAAGTACATCTTAACAGAGAGCAATCTAAGAAAAAGATGAGAAGCAATATGTAAAAAAATAAAAAAAAAAAACTAATTTAAAAGACAGTGACTACAAAGAAGAGAAATTTAATTCAACATTGACAAGCACCAGTTAATATCTGTTGGAAGAAATAACCTGGAACTTTTAACATGTATATAAAATAATTTCCTATGCTATTCTTTTACTATTTACATAGTAGATCCTAAATTCAAGTGAACTACTCAGCAAGATTTGGGGACTGGTCTGGGCAGCCAAAGATAAATGTTTGTTCAGTGGGCAAAAAATTAGAAATATTCCCTCCAATTCCTGTCCTAAATCTTTGGGAAAATGGAGACATTCCTTCTACATAAGGCAAACAGCTTTCACTTCTTTTGCAAGGAGCTGGACTGATGCCACACTTAACTAAAATCAGCAATGACCCAATTTAGCCAAGTATTATGGTCAGAAGGCAAAACAGGACAAGGTTCTGAATTTTCAAATACACGGAGGAGTCTATGAATACTTCAAAAATTATATGATTACCTTAACAGTCTGATAAAATTCGTAACTAAAAGATCAAAAGAAGTGAATAGTAAGGCTTTTCTCTTGTAGAAAACAGACTCGGAAGAACAATAATGATGAATAACTATTAACACAGTTTTCGACTTTTGTTTATCTTTTTGATATATTTCTTGTTCCATTATAGGTAGTATACATAAGGAAGGTAGTATCTAAAGAGCCAAATATGACTATGTTCCAAGTAGGATGAAAGAACTGGAAAGCCCTTCAGTCTAACTGGGCAGTCTAAGTGAGTTCTCATCAGTGATGGATTGATCCTTCTATTAATGTGTTATTTATATAATTTACTTGTAACACTTTATTCTGAAATCTTAAAGTATGTGCTACCTACAAAACTAACTTCTGCTGATCTAGAATAATGGAGAACATTATGTGGAGTTTGACTGAAAACTAATATTTGATATGACTGGCATTGATAAGCAGCAAGAAAAAGGAAATAAATGCCATTTGCTCAACCTTTTACAAATTACAACATTGCCACTGCCTCACATAAAACATGCGAAAACACATACTTCAAACATTTTCACAGAATCACAGAATTTTGAAACAAGAAACATTCTGAAATGAAAGACAACAAAATTTCACTAGCTATATTCAAGAAAAATAATGAATCATCTTGAAGCAAAAATTTCTGAACATTTTAAGTCAACCTCCAAGTATTTCTATCTTGTTCTTCCAAAGGAAGTAGTATAGAGTTATGTTGCATTTATGAGTTAGCTCATATGAGCTACCATACTAATTTACAGATACTTCCTATGATATCAGACAAATAAAAACTGGAAATTTTCAAAATCTCTTCCTATGGGAACGTGTTCCAAAATGCTTAGAGACTATATTTTCAAAAAATATTTCTCAAATGTTGGAGGGCTATGACAGAAAACACTGTCCTTAAATCTGTAAACTCATTCAGTTCAGATTTTCCTTAAAATTGTCAATAAAATCATCTGATCAACACAAGAAATGCAAACAAAAATTACTGCATTTGGTCACAGTACAATGTTACAAAACATTATTCTTAGCAAATTAAATGCAGAGACAAATTCAAATGATTTTTTAATGAGCTGAATAGAATAATATGCTTTAAAATAATTTGCAAATAATTTGCAAGTATTAACAGATATATGACCACTTGCCCTTTAATCAAAAACTATATTTAATAATATTCACATGAATTAAATAATATATAAACAAAATAACTAAAGCTGTATCATCTTTCTCTGTAGTACTGCAAAACTAAGCCTGGGCATGAGTACACTATAATTCCACAGATGGAAACTGGTAAATGAGTTATCTAACTCTTTTAAAGAACTTATAGACTCGCAATAGATTTCCAATGGCAGGGGGGTGGGGAGGAAGTTTAGTAAACCATCAGAGTGCCAGTATACTCGGAAAAATTAATTAATTAGACTAACATTTGGCTTGATTAATTTAAGAAATTTAGATTATGCAAGAAGTAAGATTCCAAAAATTATCAAGATCAGATGCCTCAAGAGAAAACAATAGTGTTTGAGGACTTTTTATTTATAAGAATAAAATTAAGCACAACGAATATCAGTATATGTTGTTTGAATCACGCTGTTTATATAGAGCACTCAACACAAACCTCAGATTAATCTCATCTAAGTTTAATTAGTTGTAAAACAAAAATAAGAACAAATATTTAGACTCAATTGCCCAAATAAATGATACCAATTTACACTTCAAAAGAGTAAGGTGACCTTGTATATAAGTATTTACTGAACAGTTTCAATTGTGCCATGATTTTAATGACAAAACTACTCATATCAAAGAGCTAAAACTTTGCTTAGAATTAGAACATTGGCAAAAAAGAAAAGAAAAAAAAATTGCAGAGAGGGCTCTATCCTGCTGCCTGTTTCAAGGTTTTACTAACAGTTGCAAATAATAAGAGAACAGAATAGCTTCCAAGTTTCAGATGCTATGATTCTGTGTTCATTTTACTTACCAATGTTTTTTACAGCACTATTTTCAGTATTTGAGAGTTTAATATTCCACTTGAAAGACAATTTTGCTGTCTGTAATTTAATACTCTGATTTCTGTAATTTTTAAACAGGAAAGGAAGTAATTTTTTTTCTTCCTTTTCTCCTCAAAACTCCGAACAATAAATGGTGTGTTTAGAGAGAGATCTAACTGTGCAGATAGGGCAATGGGTAGGTGTGATTGTTCATTAAAGCTCTCATTTGTTGGAAATTAAAGTCACCACAATAATCTTAAAGTCACTGATACCTCTCTCCGTCGAGAAGCCCAACAGGTTTGTTTGATTTTCCAAACGACAGCAGCTACCAGCAGTAAGGATAAGAAACAACTGCAATTACAAAAAACAAAAACCAAAAACAAAAGTAATTATAACATCGCGCTCTGAAAAAACTCATATTTTTAGAATATAAATAAAATACATTTAAGCATAGTAAAAAACACATATATAGAGGATAACTGAACTCGTCCAGGATGACAGAGAGCTGTCAGTCCTTAAGATCAGAGTTAAAAGTGAATGCACCCCACTGATGCTATTATCTCCATATAATACTACTGTCTCCATTATACCCACAATCCATTATATATGCACATATAGCTCAAAAAATATGCACTGCATGTTCCAATTTCAGAAAATGGATCAGAAAACTAAAAAAAAGAAGGAGGTGTGGGGGATTGACCTATAGCAACAAATTATACAAAATCATATTTCTCTTCTATTCATAAATTCTGAAAAATTGCATGGGGTGCAGGGATGATAACTGCATTGGGAGTATAATCAGTCCAAGAAACATAGTTGTCATGTGACAATAGATCTGTTTCATCAAATCAATTTCTATAAGGAATCTCTCAAGAGTAGCATTCCAGAGAACATCACCATGTTACAGACCTTAGAGCAGGAAAAAAGTATCAAAATGAATAAACTTACACAGTTTGCAATGGCTGCATATGCCTTCTGCCTTGCTCCACTTCTCCCGTACTCAAATATTTCTACGTTAGTAACATTTAGTCCACCAGAATTTTGGCAGAAAGACCATTGGACTTTTATTTTATAGTGAACTTCTGGATGCTAATAAAAAGCTTCAAAAGTCTCAGGTTCAAAGCTGAGACCATGTGTGAGGTCAGCACATTTTTAACTGATTTGGACAGTTTTTATAAAAATATAAGAATTTTCAAGCTGTATGAACTTTGAACATCTGCTATGCAATTAATAAAACCTTGTAGCTGTTAAACTATATTAATCATCCTTTTTAAAAAAAAAAAAAAAAAAAGCTTCCAAATGTATTCTTTATCTATTATAGGAAATATCAAGAACTTCTGTAAGTAATATAACTGAGCGGAGTGCTTCATATAATGCAAAGCATGATCATTATCTAGAGTAATACTACTTTTTCTTCCTATTGTGCTATAACCATAACTGAAATTATGGCTTAGAAGTTACATCACCAGAAGCAGCAGCTCATGTCATTCAATATTTATCCATAATACAAAGCCTACTGGAAACCAGTTTATGGTAACTGTGCCATAATGACACTATTAAGGTAATGTGGTTGACAGAAATTGGAATGAAAGCACCCAATCATTCTGTGGTCTGCAAAGCATTGAAGAATTGTCTGCACCATTGGCTCAGAGTATGTACAAACCTCAGTCCCCATAACTGACAAGAAGTTTTACTTAACAATTAAAGTGAAATAAATTATCACCATCTTCATTTAAAACTCCTCGCTAGGAACTCTGTAGACTCTTGTTTTCTCCCACTTCTTGAAGTACCCTTGAAACAGTCTGCCAGAGTGACAGCGAGTTTGAAAGACAGAAGTTCCATATATCTAAAGTACCCTGGACACCAAAAGAGCTTAATTACATAACTAACAGCTTATTTTTTACTTAACAGATATAACTAACTACTTAGCAACAAAATGTCTGACTGTCCTGAATCTGAAGTGAAAAAAATGGTTAAAGGTTCTGTTTCTAAATATAAAATTTGACTTTTTCTTAAAGGGCAATGTCAACTACCAACATTATTTTTCAGAGATTTTTAATGCTTTTTGGGACTTAAGAATTCTTAGAAAGAAAGTTAAGTTCCCTATCCTTCTTCTTATAGGAGCAATTTTTAAAGTGTAATTTTCCTGGTTCTTAGCGCAGCTCCTTCAAAAACCAAAGGTACCTGGAATTTTGACTGTTTCTGATCAATAGATCAGAATAGTTCAGCATATCAGAATCATCCTGACGAAAGAAAACTGGGGAAGGAGAGAGCTAATGAGCTGTAATAAATGGAAGCGAGAGGCCAAGTGCTGGTGCAGGAACCTTTGGGAATTTAGAAGAGAAATATCAACCTTTTACACATTAATGAATCAGAGTGTAAATCATCTTTCTACATAGGTCTTCATTGAACAAAACTAATGCAGTAAAGACATTTTAACTCATACACTGTTTTATTAACATAGTATTTCTTTCTAAGAGTCTTTTATGACAAAAGATCTAAGTGCCATACTTTTGACAGAAGTTGACCATCAAAGAACAGCCACCTCTTTGTTTAATCCATCACTTGATTTACTGAGATCACTTCTTAAAATTTGTCTTTAGCTGTCTCCCTTTCTCTAGTTTTCTTTGAAATCAATCACAAGTTGACCGTGAGTTTATATTTGGTGTCTAGGAAAAAGCAGAATAAAAAACCCTGCTGACCAACAGAATAAATCCCCTTTTGCAGCAACTTCTTTTTTCGCTTTTAAGACCAAAAGCTGCTGACAAATAATATTTGCCAGAAGCAGTAATATTTCCAAAATATTGTACAATCTGGCCAATATCTGCCACAAACGTTTAGGAGCAAGATAATGCCAGAGTACTGATGCGCTGCTCTACATTAGCATGCTGTGAAGGAAGTAATGGTATCCTGTCTCACTTTTCTCCACTGTAGCCCTTCCAGATAATAAATTAGGGAAACATTTGTAATGCTGTTTAGGATGGCAGAGTTAAAGGTCCTGGAATTTGTAAAAGCTGAACACATTTAAGAGAGCTATGCAGAAGAAACTAAGACAGGCTTGCACTGTGCAACAGCCTCGTCATTGCCAGGAATTGAACTCCTTTAAAGAAAGAAACCTTTCTATCTTTATTAGCTTCTTGAATGTTTCTGTTGAGCTATTTGAATAAGGAGCTGAGGTTTTGTTTGCAAAACTTCAGCCAAAATTTGCCCTGTACATTAATGGAAGCAGATCAGACATCTACGTTTCCTCTCACTAGTCAAAATCTTCATATGCAAAATCAAGATCAGAAAGAGGCATTCCAAGAAGAGACCTATAAAATAATACAAATAATTTGGAAATTACATTGAAATGGTCCACTGTTTAGTTAACATTTTTGTTATCTTTAACCCTCCAGAAAAAAAAAAAAAAAATACATGAAACACTTGACCATTCTCCTCTGTTTTCTATACAAGTAATCATTTTGTTTTTGTTTTCATGAAAAATTACATGGAAAATATCTCAAAACATGCTAATGAAGTAAAGCAAGTTTTGTCAGACTAACCTGGTTTCAGACTATTGTGAGATAACAGCTTTCGTTTATTTAGGGCAATAAAAAAAGCTGACTGCAAAGGATCTCACAATATTGAGTGACTAGGCAATAAAATAAGAAAAAAATCAGTATCAGTGAATATAAAGCAATATGCATAAAAAAACACTAACTATAAATACACAATGATCAATTCTAAATTAGCAATCATCGCTCAAGAAAAATCTTGAAGTCATTGCAGATGTTTCTTTGAATGAAACAGCTCAATGTTTAGTGGCAGTCAAAATAGCAAATAGAACGTTAGGAGAGATTAGACACAAAATAAAGTACAAAGCAGAAAACAAGATGTCAGTGCAAAAATCTATGACACGTCTGCATCTCGAAGACAGCCAGAGGGGCCCATCATCTCATCTCAAAAGGGGTAAGTTGAATTAAACAGGTATAAAGGAGTATAATCAAAATGATTAGGGGAATGGAATGGTTGTATAAAAACACTCGTTTCAGTTTTGAAACTATAAGGAGCTGAAGAGCAACATGATGAAGACATAACACCATATGAATGGGTGCATAGCAAATAGAGCTGTCCACAGCAGGGGGGAGGAAAAAAAAATGTGTAATACAGATATCAAGTCCTCAGCACCAGCTCTGAATATCTTCTCCCATTTGGCCACATGGCCTACTAATGGAGAAATAGCATAATAACCAAAAATATTACTTTTATAAAGGTATTTGGGTATAGCAATATCACTGAGTGTGTATCAGTATATGTATGTACTTTAAAAGTTCCTCCTAAGTCTTTTTTGAAAAAAGGACACTGGACCACCAAGAAAACTGCTGCTTTGTTACTTAAACCTTGTTATGCTTGGTGTGACTATGGTCAAATATCTCTACAGATCCACAAAGAATGTCCCTTAATTTCAGTATTTTTGCCACCAGTACAAGAAGTCTTCACGATGATCCTTACATTGTGTTAATGTAACTAATTCCTTTTCATTCTAACGGTGGCATTTTTTAAATACGAAAAATTGAAAATCTGTAAGAACTAATGAAAAAAATCTTGTCAATGTTTTTACATGCAAATGAGCAATGAGTCTCATATGTAAGTTAATGTTTTTAAACTTTAACATTGCACAAATCTGCAAACAGATCACATATATTGTTTTCCTAAAAACTTTTTTGTAATGAAATATTTGTTTTCTTTATCGGCAAATAGAGCATATTTCAACTGATATTTTATAAAGCTAGCATAATACTGAAATAAAAATAATTGAACAATTATGTTTTTCTGAAACCTGAAACCTGACTCTGAAAAGCAATTATTATCACAGCACTTTGTTTGTCCCATTGTACTTGACAAGAATATTGTGTTCATGATTATGATGTGATCGATTCAACCATCCTTGCTTGTGTTAACTAATACACCTGACATGCAGCTCCAAGGATTTCAGGAGGTTTATCTGAAGTTCAAAGCACTGTAAGCAGTATATTAGGAGTCTATGATATGTATGAAAGCCATAGAAAATTTGTAATGTTTTTAATGCTCTGCAATGCAGGTTTTGCAAGTATTCTTACATATAGGAACATTTCAATGATTAGCAATCCTAAATTATTTTGGAAATGAAATGTTAGGGTTCCAAATTTGCAGCACTTGTGTCTGAAAGGGGCAGGCAGCCCTGTCCAGTAATTGAGTAGGACATGTAACTTCCAGTCAATAACAGTGCAATGTTTGGGCTCAGAGAAACAAATCTTAGCTGATCTGGGAAGCTAGGACATTTCAGACAAGTGTATTTGTTTCCTGGGCTAAGATCACTTTGGCTGTCACAGCCTGTGAAACATACCACCTATTAAGTCACCATAACCATTCAGGTGATTAAAGAACTTCCTTCCCTTCGTTTTGCTAGTAGTGGAAATTACTCCCAAGAAACAGTAGCACCAGTGGTTCTGTGAACTCACTGCACCTCACAAGCTATTTTCTGGAACTAAACAACTAATAGTTGGCGAATTTTTCTTTCTTCAGCAACACAGGAACATGTATTTATTGTTGTTATATTAAGACCTAATTCACTTGTGAACTTCCCACTTTCTATGAGCCTACAAAGAGTTCACAAACTTTGAACTGCAAATGATCTAAAATGGTATTTAAAACTGCAAATATCCCCAAAATTCATTCATATGTAAATTTAAATTTATTTATTTGTTGCTCAAGTGGAATTCACAAAAGTTAAGCAACAACCTCAAAGTTTGAAGTTCATTAGAGGGACGATTCTTACACAGAACTGTCACAGTGCTTATAATGTTATTTTGGAAACAAGCCAGAAAAGAGACATTTTCTATGGAATAAAGCCTATACAAGTGTTAAACACATTCCCCATGAAAAAAAACATGAAAGTCATATAAATTATTCCTAAAACTCACTTCTCATATGTTTGCAACTACCAGGTCCATAAAACCAGAACAATGATGGAAAAGAAATACATATGACCTTCTAGTACTCTGGGTCTCTCAGGCAGAAACCACACTTGGTAAGAATGCCAGATAAAGCAGCTGTTAGATTTGTAGAACAATATCTTCACAGAGATTTAATTCATAAAATTACTGATCAAATCTTTAAAGGAAAGGTTTGCAAATATGATACCTTAGTTCCTGGCTGGAAATACACACACACACACACACACATATAAAAATATACACACACGGGCATAATGGGAATCAGCAAAAAACATTAGTCTTCAATATATGCAATACTTTTTAAATAAGACAATAGAAAATATACATTCTGTTTCTGCAGTTCACACAACAGGGGTATTGCCATGAGCAGCTCTGCTGGGATAGAAAACTCTAGAATACAAAAAGTTTTTCCTAAGGTGAGGAAAGGCTGATAGAGGTCAGAATATAGAAGAAACAACTGGTCTGTGGCAGCTTTTTGTTTGTTTACTTGAGTACTGAACAGATATAAAAAATGCATTAAACCTGAAATAATAGGCTTCAATGATTTTAGATTCCTACATTTCAACAGTGTTATGCCAGCCTAACCATTACCAAGCGTCTCCACTACATGCACAAGTTGTACATCAGAAAAACAACAAATCTCTGAAGATTCCCAACTTGTAGCCTTCTAATTTAGTGGAACAGGAGATCACATCCAAAGAATTTTCAGGAAAATACTGCAATTTTGATTTTCACAATTGCGCTCTCTGAGCCTCAATCACGCACAAACTGATTACTTCTGTTGGGAGGAGAGGTGACCGAGAAAATAAAAGAAAGGCTAAAAGGAGCCACTGGCAGAACACTCGTCTTGTTGAACAAAAATTCAGTTCAGAAATCACGTGAACCATCTTCTCCTGGTAAATGAGACACTGATCACTGATGATCCTGAACTTTAAATGAAATCTTTTCAGAGATAATTGGCTGGGGGGAAGCCCTTCTTAATTCCTGAAACAAATGCCTGTTACTCTGCAGATCAGAATTCAGAGAGGTTGGATTTTTTAAGACGCCAATGGAAGTTGGCAAATCAGAGTAATGGATCTTTCCACAGAATTTCAGCTTCCACAGAACAGACATATGTGAAGGTGAAAATTTATTACCCTAAAAATGTTTATTTTTATGACTATGGCACAAAGACTATAAAGCAACTTGTTCAGCAGGCATGTTACTCCCTTGTCTTATGAAGAAAGGTATGTGAACAACAAAGAGCTATTGTAACTTGCTTTAAATTAAGTGCCCTATAAAAATCTCAGACATACCTTGTATCAGATATCATATGACTGCATCATTAAATTGTCCTCAACAGGAGGTATGCCTGCCATGGACAAAAGCTTTTAAAAGATGTTTTTCAAGAATGGCAGAGAATATTTACTCTTATTTTGATAAGACAGCAACAGAGAATGAATACATATGGAAAAATTCTGCACCTTAAAAAGTCTCTTCTCTAAAACACAGATATTATTTAGTTCTTCTGGTATTAGCATGGACAGTTCCAGACAGATGACATGGATCTTTTGCAATTGGCCAGGCTTAATTCATGATTGATTATAAATGTTAATTATCTCATGAGATGGACTGAGGGACTGTAGATTTTCTGTGCCAACTATTTTCCGCGGAATTGAGACTCCACAAACACACAGGAAAACTAAGGTCAATAGCAGGGAAGATTTACATTAATACTACCTAATCTAAATATTATAGATACTATCATGAAAGAACTCTAAAACTGGTTCTGGAAAACACTTCTGACTCTCTGCATTATATCTCAGAGTCCACTAATGTTCTTAAAAATAAAACAAAAAAAAAAATAAAAAACATCCATTGCAAGGGTCACAAATTTATGTCTGCAAGCTCTTTTCACTATCACTTATAAAAGACATGAAAGTAGATTTCACGCCATGCTGCAAACAGCTATGCAATTTTTAGAACTGTCTTCTCTGAAAACCCATGCCATACTGGAATCAATGGCACTTTGGTGGTTGTGGAATCCCAAATGCCTTAGCAGTAGCTGATCCAAGATTTTATCCAACATTATTTTGGCCTATGACCTTTGTAACAAAAATATTTTTTACAAGTAATCAAGGAAAAGCTTCACGAAGAAACCATGTACTTAAAGAAGAATCTACCCTTCAATTGGTATTTCTCATCCCTCTGGTGGAAGCAGGTACCAGCTGTATGGGTATGTACTTAATCCTCTGAAATGAGAAGTGAACTGATTTATTCCAGTCCCAACATACTGGCAACCTGTCTCTAAGCAACAGCAGCTGCCCAGTCAAATAACCAAGAAATGAGTGAGGAAATGCATATTACCAGTTCTACCATATGAGTGTGAATGATCTGAGTGGACACCTTTCTAAAAGATCCTAGAAGTTGCTCCGCAGCCACTTGGACCACCTACATATAACTACTGTGACTCCACTGGAAAAAGTACATATATCTGTATTTCCAAGTGCAACCCTGGGAGATGAATACTTAGGAAAACTAACAATTTGTTTTGCCTTAGATACACAGTAGTATGAACATTAATGAAAACAGTAAAAAGTGGGGTGGCATTCAGAGACTTATTCACCCCAATACCCAGCCTAGATGACACAGAGAATTTCTATCTAAACACAAATTATGAACAGAGGATTGGACACACACTCGGAGACTCTCCAGTCTGGGCCAGCTGTTTCACATGCAGAAGGTAACATCTTTTGGAAGCACTTGGGATACAAGACAGTGTTGCCTGTAGGTGGCCCGTTGCCTACAGGAAATATTCCCGATGGGAGCAGCCTCACTGTTT
>JAVCKT010028383.1:7440-33765 GCA_032273925.1 Rhynchotus rufescens
GCTCATGCAGGGCCACCTAGAGCACGTGGCACAGGGCTGCGTCCAAGTGGGTTTTAAAGATCTCCAAAGAGGAGACTCCACAACCTCTCTGGGCAGTCTGTTGTGGGAAATAGATTCTCACAAGGAAAAATTCTCCTTCTGACCCCTTCTTCACCATTCTCCTCTTAGTTAATTTACTCCTTTCATTATGAGTGGCCTGAGGAAAAAAAATATATGAACCTGATGATGAATTTTAATGATGAATATTAATGTGATGTTATTTTTTTCCTGAGAGCTTTTTATGTCTCCTCTGTATTTGGTGGAATGTCTATTGAAAGCTCTGCAAAATATCACAGAGCTGATTTAATAAGAACCTCAAGTTTTAAAAATTGTATCTAAACAGAGAGATAAAAAAGCCAAGGAAACTGATGTGTTTGAACCTTTTTGCTTTCTACATTCAGGAAATCTTCTTGGCAATTCAGCACTAATCAGCTGTGTGTTATTACTAACAATTCTCCACAGCCTTTTCTTAAGAGATCCACAGCGTAGCAACAATGGCTGCAAGGCAATGGCTGAGAGACTGCACAGCTAGTGCCTCAAGGCATTTCATAATTAAGGTAAAATTACAGAAATTGGTGAGATTTTTTTGACATCTGTGGGACTGAAGTCTTTCAAATGTGAAAATGCATTCCTTAATTTATCTGTTTTCTTATTCAAATATACTAGGAATTTCTGAAAACACACTGTGAGCAAGAATTTCTTTTCAGGAAAATAAATCTCCCTTTTGCTTACAGCAAGCAGGGACATTTTTTTCATTTACTGGAAAAAGCAGTATAAGATTGAAATGGGAGGAATGGCTGAAAACTGCAATCGCTTTTGCTATGAATACAAGTGTTATCTGATGGCTTGTGTGCTTGCATCATTCCTTTTCAGAAAGAGGAAATAAGCAAAAACTTTCCTCTGTGCACAAAATTCTGACCGACCAGAATTATTTCTTTCCAACATCATTCTTCTCTCATGCAATCCATGTGTGTTTCCAATAGTTTTCTGCTGTGCTTGAGACAGTTCTGATTTTTAGTGTGCACAATAATTATAGAGATAGTTACACCATTACATTATTTTTATCTTTTCCAAAGAGCTTCTGGATCAGTAATTTCAGAAAGCAAAGACCAGTGCATGGTCAGATTTAGCAGGTCCTGACAGCATGCACTGAGGAGTCCTTCCTCACGGCCCAGCACCAGTTTCACAGAAAGCTGCCAAATCAGACAAAACCTATATAAGAATATACCAGTCCTCGCATCACAGCCATTAGCATTGTTTCTTGTTTTATAGAAAACAAACAAACAAACAAAAAAAAATCAAACAAAATGTTATACTTGGTAAAATTATCTTTCACAGCAGATTATTTTGCTGGGATTCTGAACTCTTTTTTTCGGGGAGCAGGAGGCAACTGGCTTCAAGCTTGGATCTGTCTTCTCTCCTTGACCTGCTCTTTCACCCTTGTCCAAATGTAAGGAAGGATATTCCTTACATGGCCCTTCTCATACATTATTCCCATTAGCTTTCTTGTTTGCCCGCCACTTGGAGTGAAGCCCACAGCAACATGACCAAACCATCCACGTGCTCTGCCCTTTCCTTCATTGTGCGACTGACCCACACAATGATACATGTAGGAGTCCCATGCTAACCCCAGTATTCCGGCAAGCACTGACATTGTTTCTGGATATACTCTTTGAGGGAGTCCTCAGTCTACTCTATGGCGTATTCCTTCAGGCCAATTTAGATTAATTTCTCAATTACTCTTTCTCAAGTATGGAATAACATGTATCAGGTGCATTTTCTGAATTAAATTATCAAATGATTTGTTAAAACTTGTAGAAAATAGTACATCCTTCTCTAATCCTCTGATTTCACATAGCATAATGACAATTCAAAACTTCAGATGTGCACTTAAGTGAAGATTCCACGTTTTATCTGTTTTCAGGCATTCTAGAACTGCGAGTATGCTAACAGTGCAACTCTAAAATTTTCAAATTGACTTTCTGAAAAACTACTAATTTTCCATACTCTTCCCTTACTTCCTTGGAAAAGGTAGTAGTTTCTAACCAAGCAAATGTTAAAAATGGTCAGTTTTCACCTACATGTATGACACAGCTTTGTAAATAGCTACATTTCAACTAATGATAAATGACTTGTTTTAAACCTCACAATTTAGTGCAATTCATAATGCATTACATATTTTGCATATTGTCCATTGAAACAGATGGATGCTTTGACGGGAAAATCTATTTATTTATTCTATCTTTTTTTTCCTGAATTTCCTCAGAGCAGCTGTAAACAATTTATTAGCCTATTATCATCTGGGCACCTTTTAAACAATGAATCAATAAATGATTTTAGAAGAGTTGTTTCTAGGCAATTATATTGTTTTTGCCAGTAGAGGAAAAAAAGACAAAATCTTTTTTTTTTTTCAGCAGTACAGGGGCCAGATTAGGGAACAATTTATCATCGAAGCAAAACTCTATAAAATGTAAAAAATAAAGTTCATTTAATAGTCTCACTCAGACCTGAGGGAATTAAGGGCATTCTTTTTCATTTTCCATTGTACTTTGGTGCAAGCCTCAGAGATCATCTAGCTTTTGGTGTCATTCCTTTTCACTGCAGTGGTGTGTGACTGAATACGACAAAGACTGGCCAATAGACACTCAGATACATACAGGAAATGAAAAATAAGCAGGCTGAGAAAATATTCTCCACAGGAAGAAAAAGAAAGAAAAAGAAGAAACACAAAGCACTGCTGCTCAAAGATCTTTAGTGGCATGGTGCAATTTTTTTGCTCAACTCAAAATTACTTGAACAGGGACTTTCAAGCTCCTGTTCTTTTCTTCTTTTCAAGTTTCAAGTTCCTTCTGTTCAAAACAGGACTATCTGAGACAGGAGGGCAAACTGGCCAAGTAACCACTATTCCTTGCTCTGTAGCTTGGATCCACTATTTGAACAAAGATGTTTCCAAAGGCTCAGCTTCCCATTCCAGAGGAGTCTGAACAGAAGACCATAAAGCAACTTGTTAAATGAGGAATTTCATACTTATTTTACATCTTGTCACTGCAAACTAGATGAGCATTATTTGTCACTGCAAGCTAAATGCTAACTACATTTGAAGATTAGTTATCTTATTTCTATAGTGTGTATACCTAAATTATCATCTAACTTTAATTTTCAAATTCCCAATCTTAGATTTCTTAATAAAAGTGTTCTAATTGAATTTATAACTTGCATCTCAAATGGAATATATGCATTATTTAAAAACAGCTTCAGTGATGAAATTTTAGTATCAATTTGGAGCAGATGTCACCATCTGGCTGCTTTCAGTAGTATCTCTGTGAGACCATTTATGTCTCCTGACTGGCTTCAACACAAAAAGTAATTAGAATGAAACACAGGGGATGAGATCCAACTGTGTTAAAATTAAGGTGTTTTCCTTCATTAAACTGAGCAATGATGATAAACAATAGATAATCCAAATGAATACAAAATTTCAATTTGATGAACAGCTCATGCTCTTCCCCTTCTTTTAAAATGGCAAAAAAATGTATTTAATATTTATCTGTTTCTTTTTTAAATGTATTGCTAAAACTTTTGATCCTATCCTTATTTTTTCCACTACATTAGTTTTAGTATTAGTAATGAGTAATATTAATTAGCTAGTATTAATGTCCTAAAATTTTGCTTTTTTAAAAATATATATAAGCTTTCATTTTCTGCTATTATGTATTAACTTATTTCCCACATACTTGACTTAGAAGCAAAAACCTTATGACTTAACACTTCGGTTGTGCTGCTGTGTAATTAATATTTTAAATATGGTAACATATTATAGCAGTATAAAATGATGATTAAGCTGACTTGGGGATCAGAGGATCCACAAAGAAAACAGCAGGAACTAAGGCTAGATTTTGAATAGAATTGTACTGAGGACCCAAATATTTCATCTCTCTTCAATTATTCAATGAGGTAGGAAAAGTTAACTTTTAAGAAAGAATGTAAGGAAAACAATGGAAACAGACAACACCGTTATGACCACATCCTTCAGGAAAAGTTCTCTGCTGCACTACAAACTCCAAAGAGAGAGATGATTAAATTGTGCACATTCACATGCACATGGCTGTATATTCATTATCCTATATATGGATAAATACATAACTTTTTAAGTATGCATTATTTTCCTTTCTTAAAAAAAAAAAAAAATCCTGAATGTCCCTCCACCACTTCTCCCTGAAATTCATTGTGGGAAAATAGTATGATGAACTGACTTTGCTCAGATTTCTTTCTTAGCAAGTTGCTTTTTTATTTATATTGTCCTTCCGTAGAAGACGAGACATGATTTTTCACAGTTTCCTACTCTTGGGTCCAGTATTTAAATTATGTAGGATGGGTTACCTAACTGGCGCACTATAAGAACATCACTGACAGTTGTTGCGGCATCTCTGTTTTTTTTTTCAGTTGGTTGGTTTTTTTTTTTTTCATCCACTACAGTACAAATGGAATTATACTGTATTTATAAGCCATTTATATTTCATTCTTTTCTTTCTATAAGTATTCTATATGGTTAAGAAAAAGTGAAAACGCTACATTGATTTGCAATCAATAATGCTAAACTCAAACTAGGAACAGAAGTAGAAATAAACATATGGAACTTTGTAGCACTGAAAAAATAGTTTGGCAGTGCTCAGCAAGCCAAATGACATTTTGTGGCAAACTCTATAAAGCATATATATTGTGCTGGCTACTCTAAACAAGAAACAGAAAGTAATATTATTTTCTGGTATTCAGTATAAATTTCTCCTGTGTGAGCCTGGCTGACAAACATACTCCTTATGCAAATTTGTCAGCACACAATAATCTGTTACTGTGTACTGGTTATGGAAATATTTTAGTGTTTGTATTAAAGACTCTACCATGACTTAATAAGAAGCCAGAATACAGAAGTCAGTGCCTTTCAAATCTTGTGCACAAATCTCTGTAGGCAATTTGTATCTTTTTGCCCATCATAGTGATGCTTACTGATGATGTATTCAGCTATTAACCTAATATCTGAAAATGCCTTTTTTTTCCTGATGTTTCCAGATACAGGAAAAAAAAAGTGCATCCACCTAAACATCAGATAAGTATATCTGCTAAGTATGCTTTGTTATGTAGAACCATATACAGTGTGCTCAATTGTCCTGGTATTTATACACACATATATATATTTATATAAAGGAAATGACACTCTACTATATCCATCTAAATGTTATTTTGAAATGAGAAAGTAGACTCATCATTCATTTATACACCTATCTCCTTGTCCAGGAAAATTATACTTAACATATATAATATAACATAATATCCATTTATTTTCGGAACCACAAAGAGTGCCCATTTCCCTGCTCTCTTTTGATATGAAGTTCTAATCTTGTGTACGGTGAGTCCCTTGTAAAATTATTTTACAATCAAAGAAACATTTTGGATTTATCCCATGACCCTTTGTAAAAGAAATGAGAGATCTAGATGTTCTTGTGGTTCCTTTCCAGTTGCATTTTCTACATGATCCCAAAATTGCAAGCACCTAACTATCTAGATAAGTAACTGGTTCAATCTATCTTCACACATCATTTACTTTACAAAAATATACAAAACCTTCCACAATACTGAAAGTCAGGACGGCATACATACAACATTTGCTAAAATAGAAAATGAGTTATAATGTATGATATCAAAGGAGAAAAGAGATGAAATTTGGATATATATATATATATATATATAGAAATTTGGATATATATATTTGTGTATATATATATTTATATAGTATATATATATTTGGATATATATATTGAAATATATATGAAACAGTCATCATTTAGTTTTTTTGACACTACTCTGAAAAATACCCGTTGGTGGAGTGGGGTTGAGCTTGGCAGAGGTGCACCTAAAAACACCTGCTACATTACCAAGGAAAGGCAGCAATGGCACAGAGCTGTCCATCGACTGCATATTCTTTACATATGTCCTATGCTCTGCTTTTTTTTTGCTATCTCTAACTGTACTTATCCTGATACAGCAACTCTTCAAATAGGGGGCAATTAAAAATATACAGTGGCTCTCAGAGGCAGCCTTCAGAGTGAGAAGAGACCAGGGCTGGTTAACCATTATCCCCATCAAAGCCCATCCTGAGACAGCTTGAAAAATTGTACCTCCAGTATACTCTTGGATCAAATAAGCAAATAAACAAAAACAAACAAAAAAACAACTCCTGTGCATTCATCAAGTGACAAGAGAAAATAGGAAAAATCTTTACCAATCCACACAAACCACTGTAAGGTGGTAGTAGAGTATATAATAACCATTTTGTTCTATATATTGAAAGCAACACCTTTTGTTGTTAGCAGAATGCAAGATCTACCTTCTTCCTTTTCTCCAATCCCTTCAAAAGATCTTTTTCTGCAGTATTGCTAGCAAATTGCCTGGTGGAGGGAAAGGATGAAGCAGAAGCGAGTTAGGGAAACTCTGTTGAGGAGGCAGTAGATACCTCTATTAATTGAGAGCTTTTTTTTCCTTTTCTTTCCCACATTTGTCCAGTATTTTGAACTGCAGAGTTACAGTGACTTTCACAACCCTTACTATGGATATCCAGTGCTTATACCAATGATCAATGTATAGTCCATGAAATATCAACCTTACCAACTCAAATTGAGAAACAACAATCCAGTCACATACGAAAACACTTCTGGACTACATAAAATTACTCTGAAACAAAGAAAAAGTAGTCACCACGGAGATTCCACCTCCCCTCCAGAAGATGATGCCATCTGGACAGTCAGAGCACAAGAATATTAAACACCAGCTAGAAGGTACCACGCTGCTAATGCCTTACAACACATGCTGCAGCTGTGCAATGCGTACTTGCTCTGTTTCTGCTCCCTCCCACATGGCTGTACTTCAGTCCACTCGTCCAGTCTACTGATGTGCAAACTACTTGCACTGTAACTTTCACAATCACTTTTACAATCACTCCAAGGACTCCAACTGGTTGTTGTTGCAGGGTTTTTCTGATCACTGATCTCTAAGTTTACTGTGTCTCAGGTGGAGCCTTACAGTGGCACTCTGTCAAGGAGATGCTTACTAGCCGCTAGAGTCCTTTATTTTTATTTTTTTTTTTTTCTTTTTTTCCCCCCTGTGGTTTTCTATATTTGCCACACACAATCCAGCACAGCAATAGGGGAAAATATAAAACATAATCTGACCAAATAACAGACCAGTAGGGTGCAAAACAACATTTACAACTCCTGTGGCCAAGAGGAAGTACCCCAATGAGGTATTCCACAGCATGGGCTTTGACATTTTTGCTAGTCTTTTTGAAACTAATATATATGGTTATTACCTTTTGACTAAGAATAACTACTTTTTTCTTGCTCTTTAGACAGACATTGTGGTACCTTTTGTTGTTAGTTTGCCTCTGGAATTATCAGAGATTAAATATTCACTACACCATATTTTTGCTGCCAATCCCAGATTTCTAAATGCATAATTCAAACTAATAATTCAATCATCAGATGTATATCTGCAGATGTATATACATCTGTATATCGGTTTTTACACTACACATGCAGAAAGCATAGTAATATGTTAGCAGAAGTAGATGCTGATTCATGCCAATTCTCACTAGCACTCCTGGCTCACCACATTCCAATGTAATGTCAACATTTGCCTTGAGATACAAGTGGGTAAACTAAACCCCAGTTCCTGAATGGAAATAACACTCCAATATCTCCCATATATGCAGATAAAGACACACACAGAGATTTCTGAAATAAGCGCACACCTTGTGTATACATTCACAAACAGTGTATATCTTGAAGGGACCTCTAAAAATCGTCTAGTCCAACCTCCCTGCTCCAGCAGCGACATCAACAGCACGGGGCACAGGGCGGCATCCAGGCGGGTTTGGAAGACCTCCAGAGAAGGAGACTCCACAACCTCCCTGGGCAGCCTGTCCTTCCAAAGCAGCCGACATCTTCCCTTACCCTGTCATCAGTCATCTCTTCATGATTATCTTATTAACATTCTCAGCTCTTTAGAGCAGGTGCCTTGCTAAAGGCTGCCAGCCATTCCAGAATACTAGAAAACAGCAAATTCCTTCCTGTTTCACTGGAAACGTCTACCTATTCAGAAGGAGAGTTGGGATAAGAGTTGATTTTTTTGTGATTTCTCTTGTGCTTCAGAGGAAACAGATGGTTCAGTAAAATACTAATCTGTATGTGGACTGTAAAATATTCATATGTTAGTCTGTGCCAATGTAAAGTGAGACTTGGCCACCAGTGCTAATCTCAAGTTAGTTATAGGAGAAGACTAGGAAATTCTAGGATAACCTTCCATTTAACGCATAAATCATGCAGTAAGTTTCTAAGAACAAACTTAAAAAAGAGGAGAGTACTGGATGTGGTTATTTCTGTGTAACAGTAATATGCCTGGTCCCGCACGACACAGAATTTAGCCAAATTTGTCTCTCTCCTCACAGAATGTGCCTCATACCGTTTTCCTGCACGTTGCTCCTGAGACAGAGGAAGCCAAGGGCACTGTCTGCTCCGCACTGATCGCTTGCTGCCCTCCCTCTGCTTCCTCTCATGTGTGGAAATTATGGCACAGCTACCTGGAACATGCTAATTAATTGCATTAGCTGATTTCTGTGTGGCCATTTCCCAGAAATACTGTTGCGTGCAGCAATGGAGCTACAATTTCTTTAGTGAAATTTGGACTCTCCAGCTCCACTTCGACTCCCGCCTCTCTTGTTTGGGGAGCAGTGCACGTAGCTTGCTGCTATTACAGTTACTCTGTTTTAAACAGCCCCTCTACCTTTGGTGTGTTTGGAGGAAAAAAGAAAAATGAAAAGAAATGCATGATTTCTGTTTAATACAGAATAACATAAGCAACGTTTGTTTAAAATATATTTTTTTTTTGTTAAACCAACCAGTAGCATGACGGGAAGGGAAATATAAGCAAGTTTTTGGCCACGGAGTCTTTACTATAACATATTCCTGTTATTTATAGTTATTTCCTGTATTCTTATCTGCTTTCCTCTGCTGTGCCCTAGATTTTCTGTCTGTTTCAGTACCACAGCACTGTACTGTAGATGTTGTTACAGAACGAGAAGGATCTGACATCTTGGTGTGGTGTGACCGGTGCCCTTGGCTCCTGGGGAACTGAAATCCTGATTCTACCAGGATTCTACCAGTCAACAGCAGGGCACCCATGGAGATTGGTGGAGTTAGGCATTTGCCCTTCACTTCTAAGGCAATTAAAGATCAGTTTTAGGCATGGATATATTTAAGTAGGGGCCCCCTCTAAGGAAGAGTTTTATGTGCTTGTTTAGTGACAAATGAGCCTGTGTTCCCAGCTGACCTTAAGCAGAAGTGCCTGTTTCTTCACATGACTGAGTTCTGCTCTGAGGTGAGTGAATTCAGAAGGCATTTACATCGCAGGCTGATTTCTACTTTTACTATCAGATCCTAAAATTATAGGAAGTAGGAGATTTAGTTAGAATCAAATCTATAGACCTCAAGGATTTTCTCTGTACCTGGATTCTTTTTTTTGGTCAACTTTGGCTTAATTCTGATAAACTGAACATCTAAAGTTAATGCTGTTGTAATAAATCAGTCTTGCCTCCTACTAGCGAAGATTAAAGGACATATCAGGGTATTTGAAAAACCTTGAATGTATTCATAATGCTGGAGCAGCCAAATTTCTGTTCTTGATATCGTTGATGTTTTATTCATCTCCCACTTATCCTGGACTCATTTTCTGTTTTATCTAATCCTTTTCCAACAGACAATAAGGCCCAATTGAAGCTCTTGTCTTATTTAAGATTTCTGGACAACACTAATGTGTAGCTTGAGTATCCTTGGTGCTCTCATTATTTGTTTTTGCTTCAGGTTATCAGTCATAGGGAAAGCTGTGTGCTGAAGTATGCTGTTGCAGAAATAGAAAAAAAAGGAGGAATAAATGAGCACAGAAGTTGATTTTAGCACACTAGACATATCTAGATTTCATTTTCAAACTGTTCTTTCTGTTTATCATTAAAACCCAACAAAACTGTAACTCTGTATTCAAAGGAAAAATTAAAAACAAGTGTTTCTAAAAGAATGCTGCACGGAGTTGAAGTCAGCTCTACAACAGCGTGAGAGGTGTGAAGTTCAGGGCTTGGGGAACAGTGTGCCATGTTCAGGCAGTTATTCAGGCACAAAAAGTACTTTTCCTTAAGAATCAGGTGGCAAAGCTGGCATCTCTCTCAAATTTTTTCCGAGCTCTGTTTTTTCCCCAGAATAGCTGAGGTTAGAAGGGACACTGGAGATCATCTGGTCCAAACCGTCTGCTCACAGCAGGGTCAGTGAAAGCAGGTTGCTCCTGTCGCTGGATGTTGAATGTCTGCAAGGATGGAGGCAAGAGATTCACAGAGGGATGTGCAGAGTGACAGCATAGGGCAAAAGGGGACAGAGATACCACTCAGGAGTTGCTCATGTCCTGAGGAGCCCCTTGGAGGGGCTATCAAAGGAAGACCCGCGGAAGGTCTGGGCTGCAGAAAGATGTTTCCCTGGCTGTGTTTCATCAGGACTGTGTCTGCCAGCACTGAATGCCGCATGAGCCCATGGACATTATTAGGGAGCTGGTTAGTATTGTAGTTAGGCTTCGGAGTGGTCCAAACTGTATTTGCAGTGTGGATACAAAGGAGATGTCAGGGAAAGGGTAGGTACCAGTAAGACTTTTGCATTGGTGCAGGGATGATGGTCTTGGGTCATGGGTCAGACAAGGCAAAGCCTTAGGCTTAGGACTAGGGTTGGAGAGGCTAAGCCCTGAGCTATGGTTTGAGTGGGGCTGGAAGGGCTATGAAAGGTGAGTTTGAACCCCAGGTGCTTCTTCTCTGGGCAGTGACTGGATGTCTTGAGCAAAGTGTCAGCTTATACCTATGGTTAAGGCAAAGATTATGCTTAGCTCTTGTGTCTGGAGGGGACACTGTCTTTGCTGGGGTCACTGCCATCTCCTCGCATTGAGTGCCTGGCCCTTGCTGCCCTGACTTCAGGGAACAAGGAAGGAGACAAAGGATAGGGCTCTGGTTGAGTGGGACAGCAAAAATACTGCCAAAGAAAGGGCTGGGCTGCAAAATTCCTCCCCAGCCAACGTGTGCGATGGCTGCGCCTGGAGTGGTGGAAGAGGCTTCAGTCCTTACCTAGAGAAAGGTGAACGTTGGGAGAGAGACAAAGCCTGGAGCTGTGATGGGAGTGAGACTTTAAAGAGGATGCCCTGGAGTTTTGTTTTACTAGGTAAAAAACATATCTGTTTTCTTAGAAAAGCTTGAGGGGATTTCTTTTAAATACTCTCTTGAAAGGATTTTGCTGTTGTTGTCTGATTTTTGCCATCTGTATGAAAACTCATCCAGGTCTAGGCACATGAAATAAGTAAGTGTTTTCATATGTGCTGAATAGGAACTATTTAACAGTTGTCCCTTCCCAAGATTTAGAGAATGTTCCACTGTCATAGTCTAAAGTGATAAGACGGTGATTTCTATGTGATAAATCATAGATGGGAAGTGTAATGATTGGAGTCTGGGACTTGGAAAATAGGAGAATTAGGGCTGAGATCTGCAGGAACTGGGAAGAACAGAGCAGGAGCAGTCATGTTTGGATCAAATCCTCTGTGCAGAGTGAACAGCCTTCATGCGGACTCCCTTCCAGAGACTGAAGTGAAAATCTTAGGCCAATTCCCCTGTTCTGAGAAAGTATTCAGGAAGCTCCTAGGAAAGTGCACCAATCTGCTCTAGTGCTAGTCCATGCACAGGATGCCAATTTCTTATCGCTGTTCATTTTTCTCAGGGAGTTCCTATCATAGAATCATAGAATCCTTAAGGTTGGAAGGGACTTTTAGAGATTATCTAGTCCAACGTCCCTGCACACGCAGGGCCATCTAATGGGATATGGAAAAGTCACATTTTGTACAATGGCACTGACTTTGGTCCATCACTTCCTTGGGAACCCAGGAAATGCTGGAGAGCCTGGACCATCGTTACTGAAGTGCAATGAAGGCCTCAGACATGGGCTCGCACGTTCCGTACGGGTTGGAAGAACCACTACCTGTGTGTTAGACCAGATCTCCAGAGTTCAATTTGGTTTTCACCCTCATGCACCAATCCCAGAGGCTTAAAACTGAGGCACTACCTCTCCTTTAGAGGACTTGCTATGAGCATAAATCCAGCCTTGTTTCTAAAACAGTGACATCCCAGAGTGGCGGCCTGGCTATTTCAGCACTCGGGTACCATTCCACTAGTTCAATAAGGGAAGGGTCAGCTGTAAGAAGGAGTACATGGTCATGGAGTTAATTCCGTTATCGTAATCCAAATTTACAAAGCGGATTTTCTAATCCTGGGTTTCTGACTTTAGGAGCTTAAAAATACTCCTTTGACTTGTGTAGTACATCATATTGAGTTGGAGAGCTTTGGGTATTTTACACTTAGAGTCCCAATTAATATATAGAGATAGAAATTCATATATTAGTTATATTGTACTTTTATATGTAATACATTACATTCAAGAAATGTATTGGCTTATTAATATTTTACATTTTTCGAATATATGAAATTCTTTCAAACCGTTTCTGAGTTTGTTTGAAATGGCCTTGAAACAGTCCCAGAAACATGCACAGCATCAGTGAGGGCCAAATAACTTGAGCAGTTCCGCCAGCTGTTGGACTGGTGTCAGCAGTTCCCCCTTGTCCACAGGGCCCATGCCCCAGCCCTGCTTGCTGAAACAGAGCAGCAAACCTCCGTTTGAATCAGTGTGGTTCCCAGTGAAGCCCCATAAGCAGCTGACATGATGCTGGGAAAGAATATGGTCATGGAAACTTGGATTTAGGCAACACACCATCATGTTCCCTGGGTCCTTCTTTACAGGGCAGCACGTCTACCCTCAGTGCCGTTACTCGGGCTGCCCGTGCAGCTCTCTGGAAGCCCCAGTGTGACCTCCACCTTCTAGTGGCTCTCCAGCAAAGACATCTTGGTGGCAGTCTCTGCATTTAGCTCAAGTAGAAGATGCAGGAATGCTGGCACCACCCGAAACAAAGCATGACTTTATACTCACATCTCTGCCATCACTGTATCTCCTAGTAGATGTTTTTAAGATAAGAACCTCAGAGAAAAACAGTTCTGATTTTAGCTGGCCAGAGGCCCTTGAAATGCTTTTATTTTTACCGTTGGATTTAGTTTCCATAAACAAATTGAAATTTGCACCAAGAAGGGTAACTGGCCAGAGAGCCTGCATCGCAGTTAATGAAACGGCTAATGAAATGTGTTCTGATCATCACCATTCCCTATAAGCTATAAGGAACAAAATCTCTATGCTTGCAGGGCCACACGTTAAACTAAAAGAGCAGTAAAATAAGACACAATAGAGAATTTGTCAGTTTTAACTGATCAACAAATTTAGTGCTAGCTTAGGGTATTTTCAGCACATTGCAGTTCACTTTGTTGAATGAAACAATAAGGGTCATTAGGCAAAATCACTTGCAAGCTTATCCAAGGGATGAGCTTATCCAGAGAAATAACAGATATATTTATAAAGTTATATTCTTGATTCTTAGCATTTCTTCCCAAAGCAATCTGTCATTAAAAATTTTACGTGGAAATAAGAGCATTCTTATAAATTTACGTACATTTTATGTTACAAAATGGTAAGAGATTGTCCCTCCCTCCCCACTGCAGCGCAAGTGGTCCTGACTTCCCTGGCACCTCAGCTCTTCATATCCCAAGTCTGCAAAATACAGGAGCCATTCCAGATTTGTTATGACCTCTGAATATTTAGAGTATGGGCACTGATGCCACTGGATTTGTACAGCAATAGGCCAAATATTTATTTTATACCTCTATTTATTATCTACCGCAGTTATGCTGTATTACAAAAAATACAATGAATGATTTTGCTGTTGTAATTAGTACTAACAACTTTATGATCACCTCACTTGAGATGTGATCTGTAATAATTAGCAAGTCTATAAATTATGCTGTGAATGGATATTTACCTTTGTTTCGATGTTTATATATATAAAAATACATACTACACAAAGAAGTCTGCATATCTTAGTATAAGATATAATATACCTTTTTAAGGTATAAATAAGATATTTCAATGAGCAACTGATTAGTTCATTGTCAAACACATTCTGCTGAACTTTCTCCAAGGTCACAGCCAGTCTGCAGTGAACACAGGAACAACCCAGGACCCGTCGGTTTAAGGCAAAGGTTTTCATTGTTTTTCAGCATTTGAATCCGTGAAGTTTTTTTCCAGAAGCCTGAGAGATTTCCAAAATTTTCCAAATTTTCAACTGTTGGCTCTACTGAACTGCCCCTGGACCCATGGGCAGCACGGCGCAGAGCAGGGCCACGCGTTTCAGAGGCTGAACAGCGCTGCTCGGGGGCCCGTTGCACACGAGCAGGTCAGACCCCTGTGCTCTTGCTCTGCTTTCAAGCAGTCACTGTCTTCCCTATATAGGGTGACCCCATGGAAACCTCTGTTCCTGCTCAAACCGACCTGCGTGTCCGTGCCTGCCGTTGGAAGCACGTCAAGGGAACTGGCTCTGTCCGCGCTGGTTGCAACGCTATCAGGGAGGAAAAGGCTTCATGGGTGAAGTGTGGGAGCCCTTGCTGCCTCTTACCTTGTTGCAGCGCAGCCCGTTTCAAGGATTTCTCCAGGACTAAGTTAATCAAATGTTGGATTTTTTCCCTCCTTTTCCTTTGAGGGGACCTCAAATTAGGAACAAGGAGGCGCACGAGTGAAACCTAATGCGGGAGCTGCGGAGAGAATTGCTGGAGGTGAACAGCAGTATCACAGCTGGCTCTGTGTCCGTGCGTAGGGAGTGCCACGTTTCTGACACTGCCAGTCACTGCTGCGTGTTCTTCTGTCAGTCAAAGGAGCAGCTGCCATCTTTCAGGAAGGCAAAACGCCCCACCTTTCTGCCCCATTGGTCTCCATACCACACAAGGTCTTCCTTACCACACAAATTCAAAAAGAGATTCCTTTTGTATTTCTGAGCCCTTCTTTCACCTGCCTTGCAAACTCTCAGCAATACGGGGAGCTCTCCTGGCTCTGTGGTTAGTGGTGTCTCTGATGCGGGTCATGGTTGTCCCTCTCCTTTCACTCAAGTCAAGCTCTGGGCTCTTTCTCAGCTGCTTCATCTATCTGCATTTCTTAACCGTTTTGTTCAAGCTTCCTTTCACAAACCACTAGTGTTTCTCCAGCTTGGAGTTTACAAGCCCGCTTCTCTCCCTCTTTGAGACTTTGAATCACTTTCTCTGAAGAAAACTGAATGTTAAATGAAAATGACTGATTAAGGTTTCACTGTGCTCCTGTTCTGATGATACTATAAAAATCAATTTCTTCTACCAGAAATATGATCTGAGGTATAATGCAGAGGGAATTGGTGGCTCTGATTTTGAGCTGTGTATTTGTCTTTTGATCTAGAATATGTGTCCTCTGATAATCTGTAATAATAGGGAATTTACCAAGGTTTTTCTTCCTTAATTTTTTTTTTCTTTTTTCCCTGATTTGGCTGATCTCTTCCTCTGGGAGCTTTGCTAACTTCACTCCCATGCACCTCTTTAACTGTTCATCTTGTCTCTCAGCATTTTGCAAAACTGAAAGCCAGTGCCCAGCCAGAAAGGAGGGCTGTTTCTCGGGAAGAAGGTGGCTCCTTTCTCCCCGAAGCGCCGCCCGGTCGCACAGCAAGGTGTTCACGAGCACACCCGCAGCAAGTCGAGCTTCGCTCTTACAGACACCGTGCAAAAAAAGTCCATGTTACAACACAAGGTCTGTGACAAAGCACAGGTGATTTAGAGCGGGGAGCCAGCCGCCTGTTTGGGAATACACGGAGCTGCACAGCTCTCCCCGAGTCCCACAGTGTGAAGCACCTGGGACTGGTGCAGGGCAAGGCTAAGGAGATGCTGCAGCCTTTTCAGCCTTCCAGCCCCCAGGGAACTACCTGTAACCAAAGAGTTTTCATTCCAGAACACAAGAAGAGATCAGTCTGCACAAAACTGTCCCATGGCTGTGGTTCCTGTGCAGCTGGTGTGGATTTCCTTGGGAAATGGCACTCTGCCTGGCGAGGCCGTTTCACCTCCCTTGTGAGAAGCATCCCTCCCTTTTTGAGCTGCAGCTCAACGTTGTTCCAAGCAGAGGTGTCACTGCTGTGAGCAGCTAAATCACGGGCCAATCTCGGGACTTCTCTATTTTCTTTCCCTCCTGCCACAGCCCGGAGTTTCAGGGGCGGTTTTCTCAAGCCCCGGTGCTGGTTTTACCCGTGTAACCCAGCCCTGGGTTACAGAGACCCGTCCTCTCCCACCGCTGCTTCTTTAGCACTTGGTCGCTGGGTGTCACTGCTGATCCAGGGGAAGAGCAGAGCTTTGTTTCCCCTTCTGTTGTAAAACCGCACAAAAGCAGAAAACCATTGGCATGCAGAAACTTTCCTGTAAAACCTGAGCCCCCCAAACCCTGCAGCACGGTTAGCACAGCGTGTCGTGGAGGCATCACCTTCCCCAGCTGCACCCAGAAGCTTGTGAGCCACCGACACAAGGGCTGGATAATTTCCCTTTCCAGCCCCTGTTAGCTGCTCTTAGCACAGACTGGTTCCGCCTGCTGCTCCGGTCAAGCCCCATTGCTGCAGAAGGCTCTGTGCTCTCCTTTTGCTGTTGTGTGTGCAGAAAACTGGGTTGTAATAGAACAAGAAGCCAGGTTATAAATGCAAAAAGATCAATTGTCAAAGTAAAGCTCCTGCTTGGAATTTAATTTGGGGTTTCTGGATTCCTCTTTGTGTGCAGGGAGCTGGAGCTAGAGGGATTAATCAGCCTACACACAATATATGTTGATCTCAAGTGAGGCTGGAAAAATCAGACTCAAAACCGGAGCATGTATTGAATGTTCTGGCATGTTACTGTTGCATGTAGTAGAACTAAATTTGAAGCTGGATGTAAATCTTAATGTCTCGCTGACTGATAACTCTTGGTAAATGTGAGGCACCATGCTGGAATGCGTGCTGCTATTCTGAGCAGCTGAACTTTCCCCTTCAGCAGGGCCAACCTGCCTCCTCTGCTCACGCGCTGCATAAACATCTCCTGCCCGTGGCCACGCTCCGCTCCTGGGATTCGACAGAGCTGAAGAAAAATATGTCAATGGAGGCTGATTTCTCACACCATAAAAATAAATAACCAATGATTACACTTTGCTTTCCTAATCATTTAAAGATCTGCCATTGACAGTGAAGTGCCCCACCAAAGGAGAGGTGGAGGAGGGATAAAAGTGATCCCTATGAGGAGGGAATGACCGGTGATATGTTTTGTCATTCTTGCTTTTCTTTTCTTCATGGTTTTTGAGGCAAAAGCTAAATTTTATGGGCCTGGGACGCGTCATGGTGCTCTTGGTCCAGGGTGCCTGCCTGACTATCAGCAGTTTCATTTTTTCCTCTAGGGAGAGGCAAGTTTTTGAAGAGACAGTCAAGTGGTGGGTTAGTCCTGCCTGTTGCAGGTGCTTTTGAATACAAAGAGGTTTCTATGGGACTCAGAAAAGAGCTCAATTTCTGTCTACCACTGCTCCCTTACCATGCAGTTATGTGTGTATATATATATATATATATATATTCTGGGGGGTATTCAGGAAATGATTCCCTAACACTGCTGGAGCAGCATCAGTGGATGTTTTTGGCACACAAAGGTACCAGAAGAGAAACGCTTTATTTTCCATATTACTGTGTGAATTCTCTCAGAGCTGAAGACTGCTAGCACACTCGTGATTATATCACGTTTAGAAAACACTTTCTGGGTAAAGGGACCTGGCTTGTCATTAGAAGACCCGTGGGTGCCGGATAGGTGCCTTTGCTTCCGAGTGGAATCCGTCCTGATTGATTCCCAAGGGCATCACCAACTTCCCTGCTGGGACACGGAGCTGGAAAGAGTGACACAGCCCCGTTCCTTGCCCATGTGGAAATGTCGAGCTTCCTCCCGGGATCACAGCTCCGTGTCCCAGCAGGCTGGCTCAGCCCCGTAGCTGGCAGAGGCACAAAAGCCAAAAGTTAAGAAATTCTCAGTGTGGGTCTTCTGGCACGACCATAGGAACGGACGTGCTGTCTCCATACCGAGAAAGCTCAACATCCTCTGGGCTTCCTCCTCAAATCTCTCCCCTTCCTTCCTCTTCTCTGCCGCCTTCTCCGTCTACTCCGTTACTTCCAGGTTCGGCTGCCTTGCTGTGCTTGCTTGCCACACCAGGAGCCTCGTGTCCACCCCCGTGTCCTGCAACAGGCAAATACTGAGGGGCAGTGAAATCAACCCTGCTGCTTCATCAGCAAGCGGAGCGGCCCGGGAACCTGCAGGAACAGTCACAAGTAATTTTTCAAAATAGAGTTGGTGGAACTTCAGTTGGATAACATGCCACTAGTGCCCCATTTATGTTCTTTTAAAGGTTTTTGCTCCACTGTTTTCCCCCGCAGCCACCGTGTGTCCCCCTGGGTACGCAGAGAGCTCTGAATGTCCCCCCCTCAGAGCCAAGACCTCGTTTCCTTTACTGCGACAGCCACAGTACTGCTCTCCGTGTGTTTAATAAGAGCAGAATTACAGTCATGTTCCTTTAACATGGGAGCAAATACAGTAAGTATTTCCACAATGGCTACAGCTGGGCTTTGCTAATGCTCACTGCTTTAACCAGTTTAAATAAAGCAAGACAAGCCTGAACCTAAATACCCCAATCTGATTTGCTAAACAAGTTCTATCCTGGCTCTTTGTGTATATCCTAAATCTTTCTCCAGCTGTTAGGCAAAACAAATGCATAATTAACGAGAACTACCCCTTATTACTATTTCATTTCCTGATAAAGACATTAAATTAAATTAAAAGGAATTTCCCCAAAAGCCCCCATTCCAAACCCAATCCCTACACTGACAAGCTATTAGATTTTTCACTAAACAGAATGACAAACAAAAAATCTACTTTCAGGCTTTTAGATTTGTGCAGTTTAATTGTTGGTCTATTTCCCTGATAAGGTGAGACTGGTCCCATGTCACTGGGGGAATGGTATCCTGCTGTGTTTTTCCATCCTCATTTACAATGATTATGTTATCAGGCTAGCCAGGCAAAAGGGTGGAGCAACTATAATTTCAAAGCAGGATTAGGTTGAAATAACGAGGTCACCAAGTTGTGGTTGTCATGGCAACGTCACATCTAAGAATATGGGATGCTTGGAGGAGATGAGGCAAGCCGAGAGTCTCCCTCCCTTCCCACAAAATCCCCGGCTATTTCTATGAAATTGCTTAATTGCTTTAAATTTTTTTTTTTCCAAAGTAGCTTTTGACACAACCATGAATGCAAATTCTACTTCTTTTTATTGACAGTGTCTCAGGTACATGTTTATCTCTGATCTGCTATTGACTCTGTTTTCCTGTTCTCTCTGAGTATATATTTTAGCTGCCTTTAACAGATCTTTTGTTTTAAGTATATTACAAAAGCTGGAGATAATTGAAGCAGCTTTCAGGTGGGTTGATTCTACCGGAGGCTTCATGGTCTTCTGAAACACCGTGTTCTCTGGCAGATCCTTGAGTGCCCTGGGACCTGTCCCACGCTCACACCTCAAGGATAATGTTTGGCTATTAACTCCTGAATTTCCATGCTAGTGATAGTTTGTATGTATATCTTTTTATTGATTTATCTCTTTTACTTCTCTGTTAAAATCCTCTTTCTTTTTTATTGAAGCATCTAAAAATTACTGTTTTTAAACCCTATTTTTGTCGTTGCCAAGCTGTACTGAACAGGATAGCCCAGAGTGGCTGCAGAGCCTTGCTCACAGTGTCACGGCTCCTCACAGGCTTTACCAGCAACTTTGTGCTACACACTCCTCAAAAGCAAAACAGGCAGTAGCCAGATCGGGTGTGTTTGGTTTGGTTTTATTATGCAAAATCACAAAGACTTGGCTTATCTCTACTTTTACCTTTGCTTTCATGTTGGTGAAACATTACAATGTAGATCTCATGACAGAGCTCCATTGCAATCAATGTGATGTCCTGATTTTTGTGGCCAAACATCTAGTGCTGTCAGTGCAATAAGGTGCTGAAGTGCACAGGGCTTGGGAGGTTGTGAAATAAGGCAGCAAGTCACAAAAAATCCCAAGCTGGAATAGTCTGTAATGGCCAGGTACGTTCTTAGGAAGCAGGTAGTTTGGGAGCACGGGCTTCGAAGAAGCCCAAGTTGTTTCTCAAGGTGTCATTGCAGATTTTGTCAGGGATGTGGCATTTACCAAGGGCCCCTGGGCTCTGCCCGGTGCCATCCCTGTGGTGTGCTGGGATGGGAGATCTCCTCAGCTCTGGAAGTTCCCTCCTGTTCCCTGTGTACGGGCCAATTCCACGGAACTTGGAGCAGCCCAGCGAACCCTGAGGCCACCGCGCTGCCCTCAGGTTTTAATGAGATGAGTGGCTGGATGCTCAGGCAGGGGAAGACGTGCACAAAATAACATCACACGAGGCGCAGGGCCTTATGGAGGTTCCTAGGAATGGGAAAGAAACAGAAAAAAATGATTTTAGTATCCACAAGAACACAGCCAAGCCTGCCATGTATGTGACTTCCATGGACAGAAACTTCTTGGTTTAAAAAAAAAAATCAAGAAAGCAGCCAAAGTTACCTCAGGAGCTTGTTTCCAGCACAGGAGCTGCAAGGATTTCCATGAGCAGTGAGACCAGTGGCTCCGATCTGGGAGCGACAGGAGGAGAAGGGCTGGGCAGGACGGTGCCGCTGTTGCCGGGCCGGGCCCGGGGCAGCGGCTGCTCCCTCACGTCGTGCCCAGGAGGCCGCTCTGCCCTTTTCCACAGGGGACGGGAGCTCTGCAGAGCGTCACCTCCGTGCCTGTCGATGGGCTCCGGCCAGGTGAATAAATTCCCCATTTAGCAGCTCGGCCCCCTCCAATGGCGCATGCGAATGGGAGCTCTTCCTTGGTTTTGGCAGGTCTGTACATCATCCCGCGAGACGCTCCAAGATGACTTTCCAATGGATGGAGTGGGTTTTGGGGACCTTGTGATCTCATTTTCTGCAGTGAGCTGAAGAAGTGATCTAGGAAAAAGGAGAAATTTAAACCCAAATTGTCAGTGGGTGTATCCAGCAGATGGTGATGTTCTACCAAATTATTTGCACGCTGATCTTGCAGTAAAAACCTTGTATTTTGAGGGATTTCTGAATACTTGTTCAAATTGAGATGAGTGAGTCTTCCTGTTGCTTCACTGCTAATTATGCTTGGAAAAAGACTGTGTCTGTGCCTACAATGAAGATACCATCTTGTAGGTGTCCTATACAGTAAGGCATGGGACAAAAAAATCTATAGCTTCTAACATAGTGAAACTGGACAAATGCTTTCAAATGTAGCAAGTTTTATATGGCTGTTTTCTAGATGCAGAAGACAGTGAATCTGACAGACTTATAAACTGCTGCTCAGGGCAGTTTATTTCTGTGAGAAAGTGTCAGCAGCAGCAGGGTGAGGAGGGCTCGTGTTGCTCTGTTTTTCCATGGCTCCTCTTTCCTGAGCCTGGAGGATCATGTGGAGGGATGCCAAGGGTTTGGTTTGCTGGGTGGGGCTTCATCTGCATCTCAGGCAGGAAAGGAGCAGATCTGCCGCATTCACCCTCCCTTCCCTTGGCTGCCTTCGGAGCTGAACAGCCCTCAGGAAAACTGGTGTGGAAAGTTACACAGCTTCAAGTCTGGCTTTTCCATCCTGATATACAATAAACATCAGTGCAGCCTATGCACATACATTGGAGGCACCCGGATGGAAACTGCTTGCCTATTAAAAATGGTTAGTTATTGATTTAGTTTGTGGAATAACTGCCAGTGCAATGGAGTCCTTCAAAAGTCTCCCACTTCGGATTTAACAGACAAAAAGATTCTCAAAAACGTGTGGAATGTTACTGTTTGGTCCTAAATTATAATCAGAAAAAAAATCAAAATGAAAAATTGTTTTTTTTTGATTTATTTGTCTCTTTCCAATTGTCCATGAGACTGTTACGCACTCAGAACTCCAGCAAATCTATTCTATAGAATATCAAGCATCTGTAAATAAAAATTGTGCCATATTTAATGCAAAAATATAGTAAGAGAGCCAATTAACACACCTCTAAAATCACAATTCCTAGTGGGAATGCTCTTCCCAGATAGCATATCAATGAGAGTAAAGCTAAGCTTAAAATTAGCTTTGCCAAAGAAACAGTTGTTGTTAACTTAAAAAAAAATGAAAGAATGAAATCAAAGTGTTATTGTAAATTGTAACATATTACAAAACAGCAAATAAGAATAAGGGTTTCAGGAAAAATGACTTCTGCAAATTAATTCTGAATTTCAAGGATGTTCTGTGTTTCTGGAAGTAACATCCAGATTTGGGAGGGCTGCAGCAGTGCAGCCGGGCCAGGTCTGATGGGGGGCACCCTGGTTCTGTTCTGTTCGTATTGGTGTGCTCAGTGTCTGGATTCAGTTCTCCACCACAGACTTGCTGGTGGAGGTGGAGCCCCAGGGAGCACAGGGTGTCTGAAGGAAAATGGGATGATGATCCTGCTTCCTGCCAGGAAGACAATAGCTGCAAGCTGCAGATGCTGCCCTCAACACTGATGATGAGGTTCTCTTCATGTCCTTAACAGTCTTGTTCTTATCCAGGACACAAGGACTGGTTTTATGTGCTTGCATCGATACCATGAACACAAGTATAACAGTTCTCCCAATTCCTAGCTAGTTAGCTGCATTTGCCGGGCTCCTGTGTATTTGCCTCCAGTTTTGTGGCTTTATTTGTTTTGGATTTTCATTTTGAAGTTAGAAAGATAAATAGACCTCTCTCAAGACCGCTCACCTCTTTGACTTGTTCTCCCTCTGTGTGGAAACCAGCCTGTTTTTCCTTTTTCCATTCTGCACTGCCATTTGTTGAAGGAGAAAAAACACTCAGTTTGCTGTATGGTGTGTTTCTGACCTAGAGTTTTTCATAGTGTAACTTGGTAAATATCCGTATCAGTGAATGACTTGAGGTACTTGGAGCAGACTGTGCCAGCAAGGGGAAGCTATGTGGTGCCGGCTTCGCTTTTGCATCGTCCGGGCCCATGGATGACTCGCTCACTGAATTGTTCCTCCTGAGGGGAAGCCCAATTTGCGTCCTGGTTTCTGTTTGATGGACATCACTGAACATCCAGGCACGTGTGAGAGAGCCAGCAGGAGTCTTCAGATGCCGTAACATTCCAAGGAAGTTACTGAGGCACTTGTGAAATCTCCAAAGCGCGGTGGATATCCCTGTGCTCCCGTGCTCCGTGTGGGTGCCTGGCCCTGCGCTTGCCCTGGGCTGCAGCAGAGCGTGACACCACTTGACTCTGCTGCACACAGAGTGTTTGAGCTGCACCAGAAACGTTTGTACCTCTGTGAGGTTCCTCAGCATCTGTCTGCAGGTATTTGGTCTGGTCACGTCCTTTGACAAGAAGTGTGATCAAAACGGAGCTGTTCTGTGAGCAGCTGCCCTCTTTATTACGGGCTTGTGTGTGGTGGTGGATTCCCTGCTCCCTAGCATCAGTGCACTTCTGACAATAACTCTTCCCGTGCGTAGAGAGCATCTACCCAGGTAGCTTTTCTGCTGGCCTTCCATCAGTAAGTCCACTGGTAAGATCTCTTCCCTAAGCAGCTGTTTATTTTATTTACATGTGTAAGAGAAATGGTAACTTCTAAGCCATTGATGTTCTGTCAGATCTGGTTGAGCTTTGCCAAACTTTTGTAGGAAAGAAGATGGCAGACTGAGAGCTAAGGAAGGAGTCACACTGCAACTGCATAATCCTGTTTCCTATGAAATTGGGACAAGAGACGCACTAGATGGCTAATCTTCAGACCTGTCGCAGACAAGGGAACCTTGCAAAGGCAGTGGTGCCTGTGGTGTCATTGAGGCTATCCTTGTGAAACGTATGCTGGGCTGGCACCTAGACTCCAGTGAAACTGCCCAGCTAAATTGTTAGTGGGCGCGCTGCCATCTGAACAGATGGGCCTGTGTAGGCAGTGAGTAGTCATGTTTGTTCTTCATTTATGGGAATTTAGACCAGGATTTGAAATACCATGAAGCAGAGAAAGGAAGATGCTCGAATGGGGTATCCTCAGGTTTCCATGCTAGGCAGCTCGACCAGTTGCCCCACTGCAAAGGGGGCTGTCGGTTAGCTAGACCGGGGCAGGACACATGACAGAAATGGTTCTTCACCCATCTCTATACCAATCTTTCTCAATTCATTCTGTGCCACCAATCCAATCCATCTGCCCCGTGACTCTTTAGGCAACGGTATTTTTACTTTTGAATCATTTTTAACAAATTTTCCATATCTATTGTGTTCAGTTCCAGCCTCCTTGTGGTCAGTTGTGAGCTATTCCAGCTGGGCCGGGAATTCTGCTCAGTTCTTCCCGTCCCATCATCTTGCCTCTTTGCTGAGCTAATGTTGCTTGTCAGCGTGTGGGGATTTATCACCAAATTGCAATGAATAAGTTAGCCTGGAAACCTACAGTGTGTCAACATAACTGCCACACTGCATCCTGCTCCCTGGCTGTAAATATAAGTCATTTTCCCCCAATCTCTTACCATTTTAGGTACATTCACTTTTGAGTATGACTGGACATATTAGTGGTTATTGTGGCATAGTTATCACATTATAAGTAACCTTATACTAACTTCCATGTATCCTTAGTGCAAGCTTTCTTCAAAACATTTATCCATCTGCAGTTCTGGAGCTGGAGTTAAGAGCAGTTTTAGGCTCTGTGTACATTAAGAAGGATTTGCAATGTTGCTGTGATTGCAAAACCTTCTAGTAGAGACATAGGTTATACCAACAAAACAGTTCTTTGGCTACAGCTTACCCTTCTTCATCAAACAATAAGCTTAATCATTTAAAATAAGACTTTGGTCTACACTAAGATTTTGGCCATAATGTTTATGTCAGATAGGTCTGATTTTTAACACTTTCCCTCTTGGTGCAGGTAACCTAAGAGAAGCTTTATGTGCACGCCAGGTTTTACTGAGAGCACACATGTTCTGTAACAGTGTGGGATGGTGACACTGAGCGAGGACACTTGAGGCTGGCCCTTTCTCTGTTCATACTGTGAGTATTTGCATGTCTGCACTACCCATTCTGTCTCATTGGGATCAAGTCCCCTCATTGGGATCCAGTCCCATGAGACAGGGAGCGCATCCTTCCCGCTGTATCCCGCAGGCTCACACACCTTGATGGCACTCAAGAAATAATAGATAATTTAAGGCTAATAATACTCTGGAGGGATCTACCACATATGGAGTGTTTCTGGGCCATGTGAAGCAAAGGAAACAGTGTGCAGGAAGCCAGAGGGGTGGCTAAGGTCAGAGCTGGGGCTTGCAGAGTCTCAGGCCCCTTTCTTAGGCTCGTGTTAAAACAAAGTGCTCTTCAGCTTCCCGGCCCGGCGCGTCGCCTCTGCGCGCTCACGGGGCCTCTAACACACACTGCTGTACCTGCTGCTTTGGAAGCTTTCTCTTCTGCTGAGGCAGATCCTACTAACACGAAGGATAGCCATGTGTTTGGTGACTTAAAAGGGACCTATATAAACATAATTTTCTTGGTTGCTTGTTAATAAATGAAGGGATGCCCGCTCGCCCAAATGCAGCACATACACTGAACAGCTGCTCTACTGCAAGTAAGGGGAGGGCAGGCAAACCCAGATGTCCAGAACAGGGGAGCCCGAGCAGTCAGTCAACAGCCTCAATGACTCGCTAGGCAGGGAGAGCGCGAGAGCTGCCGGAGCGGCTGCGTGCGGAGGCCGAGGAGCCAGGCGCCCCGGCTGGGGCTGCAGCGCGCAGCCGGGCGGCACCGGCCCCGCGTGTCGGCACCACCACCGCAGCACCACCCAGCAGGACGCAGGGCATGGTGACTGAAATGCTCGCTGCTGCATTTTAGAATGAATTATTTCAAATATTTCCATAAAAATATCCCACGAGTGGGAAAATAATTAAGCATTTTTTTTTTTAATAGAGGGGAAAAAGCAGTGGTATAAATGCAATGCAAAGCTCTTTTTAAGGGACTGTTGTTTAAATGGCTATGTAGTTTCCTTTGCTTAGGTTTTCGCTCCATGCTGCACTTCCACTCCTTCAGTTAGGCTCAAGGTCAAGATTTGCTGTTACTCCTGTAGGCAAAATAATTGCTGTTTGTATGAAGAGAGGTGTAACACACTCAAGGCACTGTGGAAGTGCATGGCTGCACCTCAGTTTCACTGTATGTGCCTTG
>JAVCKT010028388.1:0-15255 GCA_032273925.1 Rhynchotus rufescens
TTCTTTTTCTTTTCCTTTTCCTTTTCCTTTTCCTTTTCCTTTTCCTTTTCCTTTTCCTTTTCCTTTTCCTTTTTCTCTAAGTGCACTGTATGCCTGAAAACTCCCCAACACAGAAAGCTAGATGGATATGGAAGAAACTACAGCAACCAAATAGGCTCTGACTTCACATTAGCATGTGTATTCCCAGTCCAGGAGGATGTTACTAACAGCTAAAAACCACCAGTACCTTATTGGTTGGGCCTCCTCTTACTACTAACGTAGAAAATATTGTTTAGTCTTCATAATGGGTTACTGAAGCTGAACTGTGGACTCCGTGTACCTATCTCAGACACCTAAATTCAAAGCTTCTATTTCTCAGCCTGTTTCCAGATTTCCCCTCTGAAGAGAAGTGCCCAAGACTGTTTCCCTTGCTTGCCTGAGTGCCGCACCACCAAATATTAACCTGAAGTTGAGGATTTGTATCTCAAGTCTCTCATTACTTTCACTGTCCTTCAAGTTGGACTGTGTTTAAGTGGAGCAGCGATAGCAAGGTGGGCAGCAAGTGACTTTCCCCCTTGAGGAGTATCTCCCTGCTGCGGTGGCAGGGCAAGGTGGCCTCTGCTGGGCAACTGCTCGGGCTCATGGTTGGTCTCTCCCACTTTAGGCCTCAGCCCTGGGGCTCCCTCATCCTAGAGGCTCTCATTTCAGCTGTGCATTTCATAGCTGCCCCCAGCCACAGCGAATGATGGAACTGGATTGTAGGCACATCAAGAGATGTTTTACACTGGTTTTCTTTACGGGTGAGATGCAGTTCACTTTTACCTAGAAGTTAGATATTTAGGCAGCACTCTGGCAAAGGCAACTCCAAAGGGCCGTTTCTCCTATTCAGATTTGTGTCTGCTGTGGAATGGAATCAAGCTCTTACCTGGGCATCACTCTCTACTGGCTATAGAGGATATATACTTAACTTGCTTACTTAACTTGCTTGCATTTAACTGTACTTGCTTATGCTAGATGCGTAGATTTGGGACAGATAGTTCCAATCTCATGTCATTGTTTTTCATTTAAGTGTCCCCAGAGATACAATGAAGCAGTTTCATGTTATCTATCATCTTTCATCACGTTTATAGAAAAAGGCAATCCGGGATTTTCAAGATAGTTCCTTCCTCATTTCCCAGGAATGGGAAAAGGTCCCCTTAAGGTGGCCAATAAAAAAAAGAAGAGATAATGAAAGAGGAAGTGCTTGGATTAATTCAGTGGGAGACAGAAGCATATTTTATTCATTTCTTTTAGTGTTTCTAAGTTCCCCACAGGATTTCCTTTTTATACTTTCTTTGGTAAAGGCTCAGAAACCTATTTAACCACTGTCAGATACCATGAAGTAAAAAAGATACATACTTGTGGTCATGATGAATTTTTCCCCTATAATCAACCATCTTTCTTTGTTGGCTGAGAGGGATGAAGTATCATATGTTGTCTGAAAAAGTGTGTTGTAATTTTTTTGTAGTTACTACTTTGATTTGTGTTGATTTCACTTCTGTAAGCTTGACATATATATTGTGAATGTGTAAGCATAACTCGGCAGCCTTGTCACACTTGGAAACAAATGTTTGATTGTTTCTCCAACAGTTTGTGGGACAGATATTCAAGTGGCATAAATCAGCTTAGCTCCATTGACTGCAAAAAATAGAATCAGTGTATAGAGTTAAAATATATAATATTATACATTTTGGACTTTGATCCTTTCTCTCTCTCTCACACTTTTGTTTTGTTTTGTTTTTTTAAAAAAGCAACACAATTCTGGACCTGCAAACTTGCTTTCCTGAATACCTATTTACAAGGACACCCTCAACAACAGTAACTGACTTGCTCCAACTGAGTCACTGGCTGGAGTAGATAAGATATATTGAATTTTTAATTGTGTTTCCTCATGAATACAGCTGTTTTGCATCAGCCATTATAGAAGCTCCATTTAACTATTCTCTACTGGTTTCCTCACAAGAAGAACCTCAAATTTAATTAGAACTGCTAGATGCAGCCAAGAACTTGATATCTAGCAGCAATTCTGATGGACCTAAAAACCTAAAAAGGATGGGCAGAAAAAGATAAGATTGCTTTTAAATAGAGATAGTAAATGCATTTTAGCTTTCGGTGCTTTGAGATTCAAGGGTAAATACTGCTTCTACATACAATTCCCAAGTTAATCTCCATAGTGGCAATATATTTTCAGCTGCCTTGAAGTACTTTTTCTTCAAACTCTTGCCACATCATGAAAATGAAATACAAGTTTGTTTGGACAGCTGGTAAAATATTAGGGCTCTGATCTCACCAAGCACAATGACTCAGAGATCATGGTGTCCAAAACTTGAAAATCTGACATGCTCCAACAATGTACACAAAGAAGATTTTAGCCAATTGGCAATTGTTAAATATAGGTAGAGGCAGGCAGAGGGGAATGGAAAGTAAACTTGTCCAAACTTGAAGACTAAGTGCCAGAACTGACTTTTCTAGGAAAAATAATCTCTATCAATCTAAAAATAAAAATAGAGATGGTGACACCAGTGCTAATTGCTAGCTGAACAATAAAGCTTTAAGAGAGAGGTTTGCATCAGGCTGAGGTGTATCTGAACTCACTGTATATTATCTTGTGAGCTGAGAGAAACACCAGTGACCCCCTCATTAGACAGAATACTCCGGGACACTTGCTATGCTGCTGGAAAACTAGTCTGCCCTGCAGCCTGTGTTACCATGACTACTGGTTCCTTGGTAGCCAGATTACAATTAACTCAGGTAGGTCAAGGTCTAAACTGTTATAAAATCAATAAGCACAATAAGCATAGCCTTTAAATCCCCCAAAATTCCCCAAGAAGTTTTCCTTCTTGGAAAACTGGTTTGAAAATTAGCTTTTTTGGGGACATCCAAATCTGGATGTCTAGAATCCAGTCATCTTCCCTCTGAAAAATACTTGATGTCAGTGCTGAAATTGCTATCCTTGCTGCTGATAGCGGGGACTGCCTGTAATTCGGTATGTGATCTCTAAATAATACCACTGGCATTAGGGAACCCATCTGTTTCTATATTTCTTTACCTCTGCAAAGTCCATGATATGTGCTCATAACAGATGTTTCATGTCTACAAATGATGATATGCTACATTATTAAACCAAGAGGGTCATTAAACTGAATTGTATGCATTTTTTTTCAGTCTATAACTGCAAGATCATCAAAGTATCACCTTAGGGCTATAGAAATATCTCTTTCCCTTTCTTGACTCCATGTATAACATACACAGCCAACATTCAGCAAACACCGTGAACATCTCCATTAAAATTTGGTTATGCAGCAGTGCCTGTAGGCATCTGTACAAGTGTCAGAGCTGGCATGTCTTAATAGCTTTTCTACCAGAGCACTTCTTTTGTTTAGCTGCAACTTGAACTAGTCAAATGTCTGGTGCCTGCCTAGATGAGAATGTGAATTTTCTATTGTTTTGGGCAATAATATTGGATTTGTGTATTCTGTGAACAATAAATAGGAGCTCCCATTTGAGCAGGGTGTCTATATTTCTTTTTTACTCTCATTTCTTTCTTCTTTGCCTTTAATCAATGCCTCAGGACAAAGGACCTTTCACACATAGTTCCTTTCATTGCACTGTTATTCAGATTTGTACTTGTATTTTCACATTCTTTTATACTGGAAATGGATACAAATGGAATAGGAAAAAATAAATTTATACCAATATGTATATTTTTGGCTTCCTCTGAATTGAAAGATATCTATTTTTCATTTCTAAAGCTTGTAAGAAGCTCGACATTTTGCTTTGTCTCTGAAAAATGAGTGACAGGGTAATATGAGCCCCTGAGTAAAGCAATTCTTATTGAAGGATAACATTTCTTTATTAGAAATTTTAGCAAACAAAATAAAGAATGTCTTGAACATTTCAGAGGACCATTTAAAGCCTTTAATTAAAATGTATTTTATTCTTTAGCAAGATCCTTTTGGTCTCCACCCACAAATTTTCACAGTAAATTTTCATAAATGCAGCACCATTATGGGCAGAGGTGTAGGAAAGTCTAAGAAGAAAATAAAATAATACCTAAGGACACTGTATGCAGCCCAAGGGAGCAGTATTAAATTCCTCTGCAGAGTATGAAAACTCTGTGAATTAGACATCAGTTCCTGTCAAATAATCAAATACAACATTAAATTGGAAGTGCATGAGTATGTATGTTTGCATATATGTACTAGCCATGGTAGCATGGCTAAAGAAGGCAGAGAAGATGCCTCGTCTTCAGCTGCTCAGAGCCATTCTTTCCAAAGCTGAATTCCCTTTTGGAAAAACAACTATTATTTTTGGATTGCCTTGCAATAATACCTCATTTTACTGTAGTCTCAGGAAAGCCTTTGATTTTGCAGAACATCCATTGAAAGCATAGGAGGTTGCACAGATTTTCTTGGGGATGGAGAGTAGTGTAGAAGTTCCTAATAATTTTAACCCTAAACCTGAGCCTCACCCTGCACCTCAGTCCATCTTTTTTTTTTTTTTTTTTTTTTTTTTTTTTGGCAGAGAAGCAACACTTTTAAACATCAGTATCCCTGGAGAAAGATGAGAGTGACGATTATGCATGCATATTTCAAATGTAGAGTGACAACATGTGGAATCAGCTGCAAGATTCTGTGCACATTTCTAATTAATTAAAAGACTTTAATTCCTGGAGGTGTTTTGTATATTCATCTGAGACTTCCAAACGTTAGGAATACTAGTGAGAGAAAGAAATATGATTTTAAAAAAAAATGAAAAAAAAAAGTGAGATTTGGAGAGATCATTTTGCATATTTTGGAGAATATTTATCTGTTTATTTAACATGCGTTCAGGGGAACCATCCTTACAAGCCATCATTACAAGTCTATTTAGACTAGGAGGCTGGCAGTTTTGGTAGCTGAAGGAGTAATGTAGAACATGTTTCCTCTACCTCTCTCGGATTCCCCACTCCAGAAAGTCATGTCCCACTCACAACTGAGTCAACTCGGTGCAGCGTTCAGCACAGACACAGGCTGGACATAGATGTACACATTATACAGAGACAGCTAGACACTTTTTGTGTTTTCTCCCCTTTGGTCTGTGATTTGACAGATGATTGTTTTAGTTCAAAAGAGGAAGTTTATTGTATGTAAATTATGCACTTAGAGATTTGTTTTTATCTTGAAATCTCAATGATATTGCAAAGCTGAACCATTTGTAATCCTGATTATGGGTCCCTTTCTATCCTGTTGGTGGCCCAAAAGTTTAAATCCCTTTACGTAGATATACTTAGAGTGATTCAGCAGAGCAAGACTCAAAAAACACTAGGCAAACTTTCCACCCTCAACAGCTCCATTTCTCCTAATTCAACTGTGTGAGATTCCTCTAAACTTGTTCAAGAGCAGTATCTGTGCCACAGATGTAATATAGCATCCAAGGATGACATCCAGCTTTATACCAGTGGTATCCCACCACACTGAAGCAGGAGTTTACCACAGCCTTGAATCTCAAGAAAGTGAACGTAAATTTGTTTTCAGCTGATACTGGCTCTAAAAAATAAGTTTTCAGTTCAATAGTGCATTTGGTTTTGTGCAGAAGTGTTTTCCTGACTCACAGCTTAATATCTAGTACTTTCTCTGGATTTTGTTATGTATAAAGTAAGTTGCTGTTTCCTAGCCAGCAACTACTGGGATCACAGCATCATCCTCTCTCTACTTCACTGATACATCTTTTGTCATTTATTATTTCCTCTCCAAATATCCTGGCAGTTCACACTATGTGGCAACCTGTTTTGGGAGCATGACCAAATCAAGCAAAAATCAAATCTAACTGATCTCTTTGCTCTAGGGCAGGTAAGCCTGAACAGAGGCGAAGATGGATCACTGGGTGAACAGAATGGGAAATGCACCATTTATGTCTGTATTGTGTTCTTCTAGAAAGAGAACTATCTACAGATAAACAGGATTTCTGACTAGTAGAGCTCAAAGCCATATGTCAAAGGAGGTCAGTACCTGAAAAGTGACACTGGAAAAAATTGGTGCTGAGATGGGAAGAGCAGGGAGACCTCCAAAAATCCAGCCTAGTTCATTGTCTTCTAGATCACACTGTTTATTCAAATTCCTGTTCTATAATCATACAGTGAATTTTCATAGAAATACAAATAAAGCAGCAACAAAGACCACAACCTTATATATACAGAATTTTTGGAGCTCTCTTAGAAATATATCACCTACCAATAACTAGCACATGATTCTGGACCAGTATAAATAGGAGCTTATGTCATTCCTACCTTCTTCTATAAGGAAGGATGTCAGTGTAGGTCGTCATGAAAACATGGGCAAGGTAAACTGCCTAACAGTACATTCAAAGAGCATGTGAGTTCAAAGTTACACAGGCCTGATGTTAAATTGGCCAATCTTTGGAAGATGAATCTGTAAAGAAAAGTTTATTATAACCTTGGAAATCTGGGCAGCATATAGGCAATAAGCTTCTAATTTCAAAGGCTTAGCTGCTTCTTTACCAATTCTCACTACGAGGAGAGTCATATCCATTTTGAAGAGATCTTTCTGGAGCCCTAGAGTCAAGGCAAATGTATTTTCAAATATTCTAATAATTATCCCCAGTTTTGAACCATTGGATGATGGTATAGCTGTCCAGACCTGGAGGCATTTCTGTTTATTTAGCCGTTTAAAAATAAAGTTGCTTGACTGGCTGATGAAAACCTTCATATTAAAAGTTCATGTAGATGCAGGATTGTGAGCAACATTTCTCCCACACCTCTTAGAACTGAAACAAGATATTGTTATTGTTGTTATTGTCTCTCTAATTGTCACGTTGTGACTTTATTTTGATTGAGCTCTTTGCTTTTTTATCGTTACTCTGCTTTTTCAAATTGTTCTCTGTCTAAGCTAAGATTTTATTCAACATAAAGAACACTGGACTGATTTGTGATATTAGAGCTAGTTCGTTCTTGTTTGGCTTTTTAAACCTTTCAGCAGTCTTCTTCATGGCACCATAAGGCCAAACTCCTTCATATGAAGATCCTAATCTATTAGAAAATAGATTCCATAGTCTCTGGGTAACTAGCTGCATATTTGTCTGTATATGATGCCACACTTCAGATGCTGTCTGTTCTTCCTCTTTGTATTGAGGCAGCACAGTACATCCCTGGATCTTTTATTGGCTTCTAGTAATCGAGTAAGAGTTAGAGTAATCTTTCTATTACTCTTTTGAACAAAACAATCCTATTTTGAAGAAATTTGTATGATGTTCAATACTGACTAAGCATTCAGAAATCAGGATTCTTGAGGACCATGATCGTGTCATTTATTGCACAAATACAACATGACTTACTTGTTCATCAAGTTAGCAGATAGCTAACAAATAGATTGTAATATATGTGTATGTGCATATCTATGTAATTACCTATGAGAGAATTGCTTTGTTTACAGCTGAATTGCTTAGCTCTTGAATAATGCAACCATCTTAAATTGTCTCAGACCAAAAGCCAGGTTCTTATGCAACTGAAACAGGTTGCTGCTTCACTGTGACTTTGCACCAAGAAGCAGAAGACTGAAGAGATTGGTGTCTGTCTGCAACTTGTTTTTTGAGTATTGTGCTATATTTTACAAGTCACAAAAGGTCCCTATTCATTAGATATGCACTGTCAGCTTTCATGGACTATTAACTACATGATTACCCAAGACTTGGTCCAAAGGACTGAACAGTTTGTCATGTGTTACTAACCTAAACTTATGAGCTAAGTTCACTGTATTATCTGTCATTATTCCTTCTCACTCTCCTTGTCATATTGGGATGGGCTGGCCTATAACTACAGGTGGCATTCCTCTACAGTGAGTACTTCAGGGATCGTTTTAATTTCTTAACTATCAAGTAGTTTAATTCTTTTTAGATCTTAGTAGTCAATATTTAAGAACTAAGTCACTTCAGAAAGCCATTTTGTCTCTTTAGAAAGACCATTAGAATGTCTGAGGTAAAATTTGGAAGACATTTCTTATGTGTACCACCAACCTCTTTGAAACCCCCAAGGAGTTCTTTGCCTAAGGGTTGGTTTGTGAAGCCTGCCATTTCTCTGCCTCCCATTCTGCATTGTTTGCAAAAGATTATTCATCATTTTCACCATTTTAGAAACGGATATCACTTAATATTTCAATTAACGGGTATTGCTCTTCAAACACTAAAAATCATGCTCTACCCATGAATTCAAGGAGAATATGATTTCAAGGAGAAAAAATAGTAGAAGTAGAATGGTAGTTTCTCTTCTCTAATCTGGTGGTCTGTATTTTTTTTTCCTTAATAACGAGGGATTAACTCTGTTTAGCTATTTCTGTTCCTCTTGATTTGTGCTTATTCTTGAGATCAGATTCAGGCCAAGCATTTGACAGCTGTGATCACTAATCAGACAGAGCAAAGCTGCAATGCATACTAGTAATTTGTTAGGAAATGAGATAAATTTCTCCTTTCACTGCTCTGTTTTGCCCTTTTGCTCTATGTTCCACATGAATCATAAAGAAATTAATGAAGGGGATGTTAAGAGATGCAGGCACTTCCTTGCAGGATAGTAAGGTCGCCTGGACAGTAAATGGAATAAGCATGGTTAGTGTCACTTAGAATTAGCCTTGTGAACATCAGCGGTAGACATTAATAGGAAAAGGTGTTTATTGCATTTAAGAAGATTTCACTTAACCTTTATATGGGTGATGATTTTTCAGGCCAGAGACTTATGGATTTCTGAAGCCTGAAGGGACTGTTAGATTATTTCCTCTGGTCCTTATTTCCTAGGCAAAATTCCCAAATAGGCTTTTTTTTTTTTTTTTTTTGCAAGAGCCTTGCTACCAGTGCACAGTAATGGTATGGGGACATGAGTATTGAGCAAATAAGGCAAATCTAAATGGCACAAGATTGCACTGTGGAGAGATACCCTAGAAATTTTTTCTACCCAGATTGTACAGAGGTAGACTAGGTTCCGTGCAGCAACATATCATCATGAACTTCCTGCTTCTTTTTCTAACTCTGGCTCAGATATTTTCCCTAGACTTGCAGTTATATCCAGCATCTTTTTCTTTCACTGATTTCCTGATTGAAAGAACTTGAACTCTCAGCTGGACTTGCAGATTCCATCTTCATCAAGGAAGGAATCCTCCTCTGTAACCTCACTACAGGCAGTCATCTGACCACAGTGGAGCTTTGAAGACATGAAGATGAAGATCTGAAGGCATAAAATGAAAGCCTGAATATGGAGAATTGCCTGCAGTTCATAGACTATTAAATTATGTCTGAGCTGTTGTCAACCAAAAGGACACCAGACAGTGATGGCATGGACTAGAGATTAAATCAATCCAGAAACTAAAATCAAGCAATTGTGCATTGAAGAGGAGTAATGAAAACCTGATGTTCTCCCACAGGTTTCAGGGAAAAGTTTTTAAATCTTTTGTCATTTTCATATTTAAATGAAGAGGAATATAAAATATCACTGAACAGAAGGAGTTGACATTTCTTCTGATGCTCCCTTCTACTATGTTCCTGGCCAGAATCCTCAACATGTAAAATGTCCCATAAAAATACAGAGATATTAGGTGATACTATTAGGTGATATTATTAGGTGATATTATGTCTGCACTCCAATTAACAGCAATGCTTTCTCTTTTTGCTAACCAGCTGTCCAAAAAATTGATTTCACTGCTTTCAAAACTTTTAACAAACTTGGATGATCTGTCAAAGAGATGTATGAGCCATTAAAACCCACAATTACATTACTTCAAGACATAATTAAAAAGTTGGGCCCCCACTCCAATCCTCAGCCATTGATTTCCAAGGAAAGAACATTTCAGTGGTGATGTAAACCTCAATAAATCACCATACTTCAAAGAAGAAAAATTTAGCTCCTCCCCAGTAATCAGATATAATAGAGTTTTATTAAGAGAAGGGGGAGAAAAAGGAAGACTAAATGACTGTAAATTTGAATTGTGTTTTTATAACATTTAGAATTGAAGTCAAATATAATTTGACATTTTATTGATACTTCCAGTATTTAAAGCTGACAAGTACTACATTAAATTTTACCATGCAAATCTGACATGACAATAAAAAACCTCTTGCACTTTGCCTAGGAACTGATGCAATAAAATACAAGTAGAAATGCCATACAAGAAATGGATTCATCTTTTTCTGTCCACTCATCTCTCCAAGCTTTCTGAAACTTTATGCAGTTACCTGAAACAGCCTTTGCTACTTTCTTTTTCTCATTTCCTCTTCATGCCAGAGATTTTGTTAAAAAAATAATGCTGAAGACAGCCAGTGCTTGTTGCTTGGTTTACTTTTCTTTACAGGAAATGTTGCATGTGTCCCAATGAACACTGAAATTCCAGGACTCCCCTCTGTCTCTTGTTTTGTGGTTCTTCCTTGAAACAACTGCAAAGATGTCATACATGTTTTAGTTCTGGTTGTATCCTCTCATATCTTTCTCTTCTATAACATGTGGCTTTCCGAAGCAGGAAAAAAATCCCCTTTAAACTCACAGCATTGTCCTCTTTCAATTAACCCCTTAAAATTAAACAACGTTGTTATCTATTTCCTCTGCATATACTGTAGGTGTTCTTCTCATTTCCAAGGATCAACAGGGGATATACACTTGCTCAATCTCCTGCAGTTACATGACCTGAAGATATAGCCAATACTTTGTAGCCTCTCTTATTTTTCTCCTGTGGTGTAGTTTATGTTTCACGCTCTTTTTAATTTCACAAAAAGGGTTCAGCTTGTCGTATTTTCTTTTATCATTTCTTTAGCCTATGGTTTCCATTGGCTGTTCAGTACCAATGCCTTTTCCAAAGATAGGCTTCAGAAACCTGTAAAACATTCACAAGTATCTTCAGTTTACAAGAGCCTCATGAAACACCCTCCAGAGATCTGGACAGAGAGTGACAATTCTGTAGCAGAACCGGACAACAGGAGGCCTCTGGTGGGTATGCCAGGCTGAGTTCACTGCTGATAACCATAAAGAGTCAGCTTGAATAGATACTTCATTTCTAGACAATGATTAATCAAAATGATATCTTTGATTCCACATTAAGTTTAGTAGCTTGACTTGCCTTTTTTTACCTCTATGGTAGTCACCCATCTTCTTAAATTAGTTTTTTCCAGACTCTTTGAACTAATGGTTTTCTGTTCATAAATTCAGCATTTAAATGAGAATCTTCTCCTAGGTGTGGCTGCAGCCCAGTCATACACTCTGTCCCATCCAGCAATGATAGTATGTTTGTTATTCTTTGCAATATACTTCAGTGCCATCTGTAGAGTTCCTCTAGTGTTTTACAAATAAGAATCTCTCTGCTGCACCTTACTACAGAAAAGCCAAGTTTCCATGGGGTTAAAGAACAGATCTTATTAACAGAAACACTTGCCTTCAATGGGATCAAAAAAATGAGTGAATAAATGAATAATGCATCATACCTTTGACAATACAAATATCTCGTTAAGAAACAAGTATCAGATGTAGGAATAAAGTTGCAAGGAGGTTAAAGACCCAGGAGATCAAAAGGTCAAATGCAATACAAAACTGAATTGCTTAAAAGAATAAATCTGTTAAATGAAGATATTCCCTCTCTGATATAGCACCAAATGATATGTCATTAAACACCTTTGAAAAGGAAGACCTCTTAAAAGATATGCAGAAATAAAGCTGAAAATAGGTCTGATACGTCCGGGGAAAGACGGATTTTCTCTTTTTTTTCACTTAAAAAGAAGTGTTGTGTGAATATCTGAAATAAACTTCCAGATAGCAGGGTTCACAAACAGAGACAAAGGGAACATAATGAGGTTCAGAAAAGGCCACTTCTGTACTTAAACCACTCTTTATCTCTGCTACAGAGCTCTGAAGAATATGACATTTCTGTACAACAGTGTGCTCTATTTAACAGGCTTCTGCTACACTGGAAAATCTTCTCTGTTGTTTATTAGATGCTGGAGAGCTTCTGACTAGCAGATCAATGGATCATTTTCTCCATCTTTCTCTATCCTAAGGCTCTTACTGCTGATGTGTCTGGAAAGACAGAAAAATTCTGATGGCTTTTAAGTTATTCTTCCAGAGCAATGTGTTTGGATATCTCAAAATCAGTTTTCCAAGAACTTGCCGTTTCCTACTCATCATGTTTCCTACTACCATCAGCCTACAGCCAAGTTACCTGATGGCAGCACAGAAATGGCTGAGGAATATTTGTTCACTCCGGGTGCATTTTCCCTCTTGACTTGCTGTTGTGCTCACTATTCTGCCATGAACCTGGGTTTGGATCAAGGTGGGCATGGCATGGTTAGGTTTCCTGCTTCCAAGTGTAGATAGCTGGTGAAAGTCTTAATTTAATTATCCTTCACCACCCAAATATGCAAATAGCAGTAAGGATTCTGTTTTTTTTTGTTTTTTGGTTTTTTGTTTTTTTTTTTGGAGGGGGAGGGAGTGGTTTTTTGTCGGGGAAGGGTGTTAGCCATGCCTTATAAATGCATGAAGAAAGAAAATACAGATATATTACAAGACAGCTGAAAGTATAAAGAAAATACACATCAGCTTGCAGATTTCAATCATGATTATAAAACATCCTACTAAAATGAGCACTATGATCTGTATACCATAAATATAGTATGTATTTCTTCCTCATTTTCATTCCCTTTTAGTGTCCACAGAGTCTCTCCAGAAACAGTGACATTTATGAAGGTACCTGAATAGGAAAACTATCTGAAGTTAGGTGGTCTAATGAGCCATTCCACTTTTGAGATCTGTCACAACAGTTTATTCTTCATTCTAGAGAAAGCTATGTAAAAATAGCATGCTGCTTTTCAATTTATCATTAGTCTTTGCAATATTAAAATCATCTTTGGTGTGGTGGGTTTTTTTGTGTAATCACAGAAGCTCTTAAAACAAGGTATATGGGCTGAGAAATTTATCTGGGAATGATTTTCATTGTTATTAATGTAGTTCTACAGAAAGGCCAAATTCAGAAAGAGCATGAAGCAGTTCTCCCCTAGACATTAAAAAGATGGGATTCAGAGCTGTAATACTTTTCATTACATGATTGTTGTCTATCTGACTTACATGCAACAAATCAAGGCAAATCCTACTGAGGCATACATAACGCTTTCAGCAACAGATGCAGACAAGTGCATTAATAAATCATGACCATAATTAGAATTCTTAAACCAATATTTTGCTGCCAGACATGCTGTTTATTACAATCTCATATTTTTTAAGCATATTTATTTATTCAGATTGCACTAATCTTTGCATAAGACATTAATTAATCAAATGGCTGTACTAGATTAGTTTACAAAGGTCACTAACAACACAATTAGTGTCTGGAACAAACTGTTGACACTCTGACATGCAAAATGAGTGTCAGGACTCCAGAGACAGTAATAATAAGAGTTAATTGTGAAATGGTGTATGTTGGCATTTGAGAGTCAAGTTCAAACAGACCTGGTGGTGTCTGAATTGAGTAATACTCAGGGGTTGGCTGACAGGAATGGAAAGGATTGACTTTGGAGTAAATCCATTTCAAAACAAGACTCCTGTAGTCTGTAAGACCATTCCTATGTCTACTGTCCTTGCTGTTAACAGAAATGACTAGAAGAAGAAATCTCCTAAGCTGGTTCACCTTTTTGCTATAACAGTATTGAATTTAATTCCATGATGCACAATGGACTTCTTCAGAGTTTTCATGGGAAGTAAAGGACCATAGCTACTGGTACTTCCTCTTCTGCCAAAGTGATCAGAGAGTGATAAAATCAGCTGCCCTTGCAGCAACTGTGCCCAGCCAGAGACTAGAGAACATGCAGCATCTTAGATACCACAAGCAAATTAAGGACCATATTGTGACTTGTATTCTAGTGCATAAATCCACTTTGGTCCTGCAGAAGCATTCTCAGGCATTCATGTTATCCTTAGATAACAGATCTCAGAACAGTAGGCTACAGTGTTTTACAGGTTCTTCTCTTAGAAAAACAAGACCAAATTCCATTGCTTTGAACAGTGTCAACTGTACTAAAATGAAGCTGAGAGACAGAATGGATCCAGTGAGAACCCAACATGTTCTGCAGAAAGAGGTATGCTTAAAATGAGTGAAGGTAATGCTAACTTCAGCTTACTCTAGGTACCATTGCTGATCAGAGCCTCAGAGTCTCCAGAAAAAAAGGCAACACAAGAAATGAGTTTCTACCACATAAGCACAGTACATGGCTTACTGTGCTCTTTTTTTTTCTAATATTTATTTTAAACCTTACCTAAATACCTGTGGCAAGACTGTAAGAATCCCATTTATCTGGCGATTATACTGCAAAGGATTTTTTAGCACAACAGACTTCAAGGCTGATATAGTCTATCAGACAAATGTAAATTTAGCCAATGCTGAAGAATGTATTATTTACTTGGTTGACATTAGCAGTCTGATGAAGCCGTTCTGGGAGCTGCAATGAGACACCAATATGATCCAGAGAGGCAGAAATGATACCAAATGGAGCCTTGACATGAAGCTTTGTAACAGTTGTATGGAGTCATCTCATTGCTTAGAGTCAAGATGATGGGATGCACAGTTAGGAAGCAGGTGCAGGTTTTCCTGTGAGAGCTTCCCATAAACCATTCTGCTGCTTCCTAGAAACCGTTCTTGCATCCTTTTTAAGAGTAATTGAAGCTGTAGCATGAATGGAAAGCTAAATAGACTGTGATTGAAAAAAACCAACCTTTTCCAATAACCAAGCTGTGCTTCTTTCATAATCCATAAAATCAGAGAACCAGAGAATCCTTAAGGTTGGAAGGGACCTCCTAAGGTGCTGTGCTACAGAGTGGCAGAGCCAGTGCATCCTACCTCTCTGAACTCATAGCATGATAGCTAGTCCACAAATCTTTTACGGAAGAGACTTTCAGTATCTAGTTAGTGAAGCATTAAGAAAATAATGCCTATTCCACCTTGTGCCTGGGTGAATTTCATTTGCATCCAAGTAAAACTTACTCATAGACTTTGTCCATTTATTTTCCTTTATTTTGATTTTGTGTTGTTATGTGTAGACATATTTTTGCTAGGGATGAGTCAGAGTTGTAATCATTCTGTGGAAGACCTGAGACTGTATCATGGATCACTATTGATCTACTGACCACAGGATAAGAAATGTGTCTTGCAAACATTCTGCCAGCATCAATCAGCTAATGCAGTGGGAGAGACCCAGTCTTTCAGTCCTCCAAAGTCAGCATTATCGAGG
>JAVCKT010028388.1:15265-29090 GCA_032273925.1 Rhynchotus rufescens
CCCAGGCATGAGCTCACTTTCAGAAATAAGAATATTTTACTGAAGTAATAACCACAGTTTGTTTAGACTGTCGTTTTTCCACAGGCCAATGTTAGGCTGGGCTGTCTAGACAGGTCACTGCATTGGTCTTAAAAACTCTTAAATCACATGTCAGCTGCATTTATTTCCAGAACAGGCTGCTGTATTTATCTCTGCCTCTGCTTCCCTGCCTATGAAGTGATATGAAGTCTGAACCTTACCAGTAGAAAGTGCTCTGAAAGAGGTGTGCTCGTTATTTAGGAGTAACAGTGCTTATGCTGCAAGTTTTAATATGAGTACTTCAATCTCGGACTCTGGTATCTTCAGGCTAGAAATTTCCTTTAAAGAAGTACAGAAAGCTGCATATGGCATAATGAAATGGGCCTTGAAGAAACCAGTAATTCTGGTGAGTGGAGAAAACAAATTGCAAAACTCATCAACACAGTTCATTGGCAGGTAGACAGGCATGATAAAGTAGTAGCTGAACCATGGACCACTCCACAATTGGTGTTTTCCAGTAGGAGAAGTCTTTCTGGAAGCTCTCAGATTTAGCATACCTAGATCAAAAGGACATTAAGAGACAAGAGCCCAAGCAAAAAGAACATGCTGTCTTGCCCCTATGATTGCTTTGAGGACTAAGGCTTACCAAAAATGCATGTCGGTGCTAGGTACCTGTAAGGAAAAAACAAGCCAGCAAGAGCACACCCTGCCTCAAGAAGGATTTAACTCACAGCTTCATCTGGCATTGCTGCTGAGTTATTTCAGTCACGTGAGCTGTGTGGAAGGGATTTTTTTATCTTGTTTTTTTTGATGTTGATAGGAGAATCTTATTTTGAAAACAGCCTCCTAATGCATCAGGACAGCTGCCAGGGATACACCTCATTTAGTGGCAATTGTCACTGTAATGTTTATAACACTCGCACAGCCATCCAATACACAGTCATCATTTATCCTCTCATTTGCCTAACACAGTGTTAAAATGCCCTTCTAGTGCTTTGTTTTGCCTCCTTTTCCATTCCCTTGCTGTCCTCGTGTCAGAGATGCTAAAACCACTCTTGAACAACTGGCATTTCTGTGTCAAGGATTTGTGGCTGACGGATGCTTTCTCCACTCCTAAACAAGCAGCCTCTCCCTCCTTTTTAATTACAAGTTGGGAGCATGAAACATCATTTATCATATCTCTTTCATTATATTTAATAGCTGCACATTTTAGGCTCTTCAGAAAACTGACCAAACATATGGAGCCTGTTAATCTGCTTGTGAAGTCTGTCCTTTTTAAATCACTGCTGTTGCAGTCTCTTTAGCTGAAATTGTGGGGAGCAAAGTAGGTGGAACTACAAAGCCAACTTTGGTAGGGATTACCCACACTATGGCTTATCCAGGTCCAAACTTGCTAGCTCTGTTATAAAAGCCTTTATGTACACGACTCAAGCTCTGTGCAGCTGCCAGACTGCTTTGTAACTTTAGCGACTCTTGGAAGGTAGTGTAATTTCACATATGAGTAAATTCCCTCATAACGATACTCAATCTGGAACTCTGTTCTAAGATATTTTAATGCCTTTCCCTGTTGCTTCACACACTGTCCTCATCTGCTCTGCTTAACCCAGTGGCCTTCCTAAGAGGCCATCCCATTTTAATAATGATATTCGGTCAGGTCTCTGCTTACTCTCTTGAGAAGCCATTGAACCCATGTAGAACATTTAGTGCATCTTTCTAGCTTGACTTTTAAAGTTCTTACCGTGTTTTCCTGTGCTAAGGTTCTAGAACTCCTCTTCATATGGAGAAAAAAATATAGGCAGTTGTGTTGATCAAATACACATGTTGTGTATTTGATTTGACATGTTGTGGTGTATCTGAAATCTTATTTTGGTGAGAACTGGGTGGGTAATAGCAAGAAAGTTATTAAATGAAAGGACTAAATGAGGAATACTGGCAGCTTCCCAAGACATCCTTCTACAAGACAATGATCTAGATGTAATTTTTGATATAGAATATCACCAAGAGCCTGCTTTTTGTTCCAGCCACAGATGGCAAACATGAGTCATTGATGCCTTCCACACAGATATGATTGAAAGCAACGTCTCTTGCAGTCATGGAAATGCTTCAGGGACCCCAACCAAAACTAGTTTGATTGCAGTGAGATCTGTCACACTGATGCTTCATTTGAATCTCCAATGCATGGTGCTTCACAAGTAATACAGATACTTCCGGGAACCATTAACTAGAATTAAAAATTTCCAAGACATTTTGCCAAAGTGCAGCAAATGCAGCTTACATTGAATGACCCAGAATAAAGCGTTTAGCTTCTATTTTTCTTGTTTGTTAACTTTGCTTGAAATAAATGGATGCACAATCTTCTCAGTGATTTCAAGTGAGTAGCTCCTTGAGATTTAGAGTTTGCTTGAGCAAGAAAGTCACTCTGGGGCATTAAGAACACACAAGACTGAAGAAGAGCAATTTACAGAGAGGAGGGCAAGCATGAGAACTGGAATAAAGAAGCATGCTGATGATAGTGCATTTATACTGTTTACTTGCCAGAGTAAGCAGTAATCAGTGGTAGATTGAATAGTTCCTTGTCCTATTGGCATTGTTTTCAGTTTGTTAATCAGTTGTGCCCTCTAAGAAGTGAGAGTATCACCTTACTTTAAGTATGTGCAAGAGATATATACAGTGTTGAAAGCTGCTTGTATGAAGCTTTGGTCCTGAGAGAGATCCCAGGGAGGCGCCTGAAAATACCTCAGAGCTTTGATAAGAAAAGTGATGCTCAGGTAGGAAGCGATGCATTATTTGGAAATGTAAAATGCAAACTGATACAGCTGATACTTACTCTCTTGGCCCAGATTAACAAGCCACTGAAGAGACAACTATTTCAAGAGTGTTCTGCCAACACTGAAACAAAACAGAAAAAAAGAAAAACAAAAATCAGACTTTGGATACTGTTATGGCTGTGTATGCCTGATAATAACTCTGGTAACAACTGCTGAAAAATCAGCTTTTAGCTTTCATGCTGAGTAATGTTCATTGTTTAGTCAAAAATTAGGCTTAAGGAGGGATTAACTTCTTGGGTCTGTGCCTCCATGCTGCTTCAGTGGCTGCTTACTTTATGGAGTGTAAACCAATGCTTTCTGATACTTTCTTTTAACTGCACTGATAGTTCATGTTGGCTGCTGTTCAAGCATTAATAGTGCATAAGAACAGCTGTAGTGAATCAGACCAAATGTCCACCTAACTCAGGAACCAAAGAGTAGCAGAGACAGTAAGAGCTGGACAAATGAGCATGGTGATTTCTGCAACCTGATTTCGGCAGTCTGCAGCCTAGAGATCTCCTGCATCAGAAGCTGTATCCACATCTCTGCTGAAGAGCTCTCAAGAGACCTATAATCCTGTATCCAGATGTATTTAATTGCTTTTTGAATCCAGTTATACTTTTGCTCCTTGTGCTGTGCAGAAGCTTCATTTATTACAGGCTAATGAGCTAAATATCCTTAATCAGTAGGTTTATTAAAAGGCTAATGATTACAAACAGTTAAATAGTTAAATCTACTCCTTATCTGGGACTATAGTTACATAGAAAGGGGACAAATAACCCCAATTTTTCTGTGAAGGACTTGTTTTGAGGTACTGTAGGGCTTGTGTCCTTCCTGATGGCTGACTCAGCTCACACTGTTTCTGCTTTCCTTTCTGTTCTTTGGAGCTTAGGTCAAATACATAAGAACTGGGACTAGGGTCATGTGCAGGAGATACAGCAAGAGTTATTTTAGCAGTTCTTCAACATATGTTGCTTAATATTACATAACTAACTTAGCACAGATCATAATTTGAACTTTTATCTGTAATACTGATCGATCAATACACTAACAGGTTAACAATTTACTTCCTACAATTTATTGATTCAACAGCTTCTTATTGCATTGTGTTTTCATCACCACAATTAGTCAAATGGCTGCTTTCATCCTGTTCTGTCACTGCAAATGTACCATGGCATTGTAGCATTGAGAAGAACTATAAAAACCCAGTGTGAGGGACCCTCATGCATTAAAAATGGATGAATATCAAAAAAACACTGCATTTTGGCATAGTTAATTACTATTGATGATAATGTTACCTTTGGCAAAATAGAGAATTCCCTCTTCCAGGTGATAAAAAAGAGAACGGAACATGAAAAAATCATAATATGTGGTTTTCTTTCCGAGCCCACTGGCTTTGTGCAGTGCCAAGCAAGCAGAGGATTGTAAAGCAGTTAGATGGCAGTGGGCTAATCCCAGATGGGGCTTCATCATGATGTCTTCATTAGGAAGTATTCCACTGCACTTTTTTTTTAAGTTTAATGCCTTTCCTATAAGCTCAGCTCCATCCTATCTTTGAAATGGTAGAACTGCCACCTTCCTGACTCCTTCATGAACTGGAGGACCAGAAGGACAGGAGGAGGTAAGTTCTGCAGCCAGAAGCTGCAATGCAGTCCAATACAATTAGGCATATCATTTACTAATGCAGATCTTTTTTACCAGTTGACTATAGGGATAACCTGTTGGAAAGGTCCTCTTGGAAAGCATGCTGAAAACAGAGATTATCATTGGCTTAAATGGGCTCTAGGCCAGGTCTGAAATGAAATCTATCTCAAATTGCCAACTGATAAGGACCCAGGATGTTGGTTTTATTTGGAAGAAGCTGTGAAACACAGAAGTGAAATGAGCAGAAGCAAAACAATTGCAAAATAAAGATAATTTAGGCTGGTAATAGGGAGAAAGCTTCTAACCAGGAGGGGAAAGGAGCTCTCAAAAAACTTCCCAAGAGGACTAGCATGGGCAGGAAGCCTAACTGGTTTCAAGATGTTAATATATTATGGGAGAGATCCAATGATTCTTCTGCTTGTCACAGCAGGGACCAGCTATCAGAAAGCCTTTTCTTTTCTATGTTTCTGCAGTCATTCATTTGCTTTACACTTCTGTGTGCTCTGGCAGCTCAGTATCTTTGCTTTTCTTTCCTATGTAAATTGGCCTGGAGGCAATGGACAGCGGACTGTTTACTCTCATAAACTGGTTCGTTTTAGTCTCCTATAATATTCGGTATTTTTCTCTGAGAGCATCATTTTTTAATGAGCTTGAGCAAGTTTCAGGATGTGAAGGAAGCCTAGGACTCCAAATTCACATAAACTTGGGTTCTGCTAAAGGTTCAAGTCCCTCCTCTGCTACAATCTTTTTTCAGTATGACCACAAGGCAGTCAGAGAAGTCTCTCCACATCTTAACACTTACTGTGTGAAAAAGTAGACCTGTTCCTTCCTCCAAGAAAGAGCCATGGACAGCTCTAGAGACATTACTGTAAGTGTCTACAACCTATAGAAACTGAAAGATGCTCACATTAAATTGTGAGAGAATGAAGCTGCTTCCCCTTTATTACTTGAGAGAACAGAAATACAGCTTCCATAACCATGATTTGTTCATGGAACAATGCTCTATCCTAAAGGCATTTGGTTCAGTTTTCAGCAGTAAGCAGACTGCAAGGTGAAGAGGCACATCCTGACAGAAGTTGTAGAACCCAGAAAATATCACTGTGTGGAAGGGGAAGCATCTCATTGTGAAACCTTCAGAACAATTTTGGGCTAGGAGCTGGCCACTAAAAGCCAAGGCCTTTCAAAGAAGGTAGCCAAGTAACTGGTACTTTTAAATCAAGGAAGAAGTTGTTAAAACCTAATATTCTGGAAAGAGAGTACTTGAGGTATTCCACTGAAGGTCATTGAAAATGGAGGGAGAGGCATGAAGAAAAGAAGGGGGCTATTAGCCCTTAAAAGGATAAAAAGGCTAACAGGGTAGCTCTCTTTCCTCTAGCTAAAAAAACAGAGAGGAGACTGTCTAATCTTGCAAAGAAGAAAAACTTGAAATATTGTGACAGGCAATGCTGGCTTTTTAATGTACACAACTAGCTGATAGCCAAAGGCAAGAGAAGAAACAGTGATAGGGAATAGCAGAAAGCTAAGATTCAGTGTGAACAGATATATCTAAAAGCTAGGGAGCCTGCGGATATGTGGTTTAACTGGACCACCAAGGATTTTTCCAGGATAAAGGCTTGGATTCCAAATTAAATCAACACACCACATCAAGCTGTAGCCATTGTCTTTAGGCACTTGTTTTGCCCACTGCAAATTCCAATTAAGATGACTAGTCTTAACACTTTTGTGTTGTTGTCTAAGCCACATTAAAATGAAAATTCCCATGCACGTTCTGCTGGCACAAGATCACTGCAGTGCAGCTATGGGAGCCACGCATCTCGGGCATGTGATGGAGCCATCAGCCACAGAATCCTGTAATCACTTTGCTATACTTCTTATTTCTGCAGTGCCTGGTACCACATGCGGTTTAGTGCACATTCAATGCACCACATGCTTGGAAGAGATTCATTTTGCTGTGTGTCCAGTTGGCTGTACCTAACTGCAGAAAAGCATCACAGGATTTCTCACAGTTTCTCTGTCTGAGATTCTTAAGCTTCCTTAGAACAGCCCCAGGTAGTACAGGTAGCAACAAATTTGCCATATATGCAATATGCAAAGTTACCCTCTTTCACAAATGAGCCTTGGATTTGCTTTAGCACCTATTGCTCTTTTTACTATGCTATTTTATACCTTAGGAAGAATACTTCAATATAATACAGTTAAGGAAATATTTTAATTTGGGGATGCTTGTCTATCTACCATCCAGACAAAGCAAATGCTTTGCCATTGAGTGTTGCTCCACTCAAATCTATCCCAGTTATTAAATTATTCTTGTGTGCAAGTCTTTCATAATCTTAGTTGTTTCTCTAAATAGCATCCCTATCCACTGCAACCTCTGAAGAATTAGAAATCAAAACTAGCCATACAAAAAAAAAAAGTGGATATGACATTTCTTTTAATGCCATACATATACCCAAGCTATCTAGGATTATCTTAAAAGATTACTTTAAATTAGGAATACTCTGCCTGGAAAAGTGTAAAGACATTAAATCATAATGCAAATGCAGGTGTTGAGCTTCCCACTAACAGTTTTCAAACTGTCTGAAACCATCAACTTTAGTACTTTTGCTTGTCTCAGAACAGGAATGTCTTGGCTTAATTGTGACCTTGTTAGTCTAATGGAAAATGTATGCAAAACGGAAGTTTCCAGTGATCCAGCTTTAAAAGTGAATCAAAAGCTTATATGAATTTAGGTTCCTGTATCTGCTGGTGTTGCAGAGAAAGCTACTGAACCCTGCAGGCACTGATTTGATGGCTATGCATGGGGAAGATGAGGAGATGGAAATAAGGTATTCATTTTCCCGTTACTGGGATTTAATATGGAACAGCTTATAGACCCATCCACCATCTTTCTTTCTTTTTCCCCCAGTAAGTTTTTTATGTGCCTTAGTGCAATCGTTTTTGTATTCAAGGAAGTGCAGTTTTAAATATATCGTTCTGTCTCCAGGACTATTCTATGCACAAGGGACTTGCTTCTCATTTTTTTCAGCATGAGTGACTGCCGGGTGCCTATTATTTTTTCCCTTTTCTTTCTTGCAGTTGGAAATGTGACATGTTTGGACTCCCACAAGCAATTTGTACTGACCTTCAGCATAAACTAGCAGCTGCAATTGCACTGTGACCCTGAGAGATGGCTCGCAGTGTGAGGTGCTGGAGACAAAGACCTAAATCCATCTTGCCTCCCTTTAGCGTCCAACTTAGGAGTCTCATTGCCTTGGGTTTCTTCTAGAGTCAAGAGGCCCTTCAAAGGGCTAATTCAGACCAGCTGACACTTGCAAGACCTGCAATGCCTCTCTCTTTCTGCACTGATAGAAACAGGGGCCTGGGGTGAGGCTGGATTTCAGTGCAGGACAGGCTGTGAAGTATCTAAGTCATGTGGAAGCATCTGGAATCATATGAAGTGAATCTGGGCTGCAGTCAGTAGATGAGTGTGGGCTCATAGCCCAGGCAGTAGACTAGAGAAAAGCTCAGCATTTGTGTCTGACAAGGTCCCAGCATGGACTGTCAGGATTTTCCACAGGCTCAAAACACCACCCTGCACCACCAGTAATCCTGTACCCATTGAATTAGTGTGATCAAAGACAGAAAAGCTCTTGTACTATTGAAGTTTTTAGTGGCAAAGGGCAATCTGCAATCTTCAGCAGTCTTCTGTGTCTAACATCAACATAGTGAGACTTTTATTGAAAGGACCAACTAAATACACATAAAGAATCATTGCAAAAAGAGGCATTATTTTCATTCAGGGTCTCAAGAACAAGGTAATCCCCACTATCTCGAGGACAGATTTCTTATCAGCTGCTCTTAGCATAACCCTAAGTCATCACCAAGCAGACATAAAAGTTGGAGGAAAAGTACATCAGAATGAAAATGTAATTTAAAGGCTCTTCCGGGAATATTGCACTTTCCTTATTCCCTAATATCACAGACATCTTATCAATACAGACACTGTAGGACTTCCCCATCTATCTGTGGCATCTATCAAGGAATTTATATCACACAATCATCCTTTTTTGGCTATAATTACTTGAAATATAGGCTGTGCAGCACCTATGTGACCAAAAACACCACACATAAAATGGACTCTCAAGTAAATGACATAAATGAAATTATACCAGCTACCTTCAGGATCCCATATATTTATTGTTAGTGTTTATTATAAATGATTTTTTTGTTTGTTTGTTGCTGTTTTCTTATTTTCCTGGGAAGTAGAAGATTTAGCATTGAACCCTTGCTTCTGCAATAGCAGGGATAAGACCAACAAATAACCTTTTTCTGTTTTTTTTTTTTTTTGAGATGTTTTTGGTATATTTAAAGATATGCCATTTTTAGAAAGTGAGATCAAGATTACTGCTGCTCATCAGAAACACTTAAGTGAAAAATGTTTTCACTTTGATTTTTCTTTTTTGAATCATAATTATAGTAAAGATATGAATGTGTCTGAAATATACTGTTTGAAGCCCGTTTGTCAATTTACCTGTCTCCTATAGTTCCACTTCTTCCATTTCTCAAGGAAACTGTGACTTAAAAACCCCCCAGATGACTATGGGTAGTTTGAGTTTTGCTCTGTTTTTTAATTAAAGAAGTTCCTACCTAGTTGCCTAGCCAAATGTCAGGGTCTTAGGCTATCCCACTCCACCAAGCTTCCTCTCCTGCTTTTGTTTCCTCCTCTCTTTTACTGAGAGAAGGACAGAACCATTGCTTGGTCCATGCCTCTGATATATCACTGGTTTAACCCATGCCCATTTCAGTCTCAGAATGAACTTAGATCTCTGTACAGCTGTCTAGTACTTTTTTGTATTTTTGCTTTTTCTTTTAAAAACACCTAGGTTGAAAGACCACAAGGAGCACACCCCAGATGGTGGCTCTGCAAAAACAAATACATACAAACATCTTCTATGCAAAAGTCGATCAAGGGATATATGTTAATTTTTAATAAGGGTTAGCTTGTTTATATTGGAAAAACAACTACTATTTCTCAGGTTCAGGAAGGAAGAATTTACATTTTAAAATGTCAGTAAGTTTGCCAGAAAAAATGGAGCTTTACTGTTTTGAGGGGTTTTTTTTGCATTATAGTCAGCTGGTGACCTACACAGCTGAAACATTTGTTTCCTACCAAATCCTGTTCATTCTTGCCTTGCATTCTCTATTTCTCTTGTAGGTCCTTCCGTGCAGAACCATCCACCACCACTTGGGTTTCATATTGTTGCCATAATAATCTGCATGTCCTCACTTAATTAAAAAGAATAAGCTACTGTCACCTTCAAGGTTGTTTCCATCTAAGACAAAATGAACTTTGATATTATGTTAGCCTCCCAAGTGGCTCAAGATTATCACCCAAATTGGATAATATTTAGGCCTATGCTGGGTGTCAGATACGTTGGGGCAAACACTTGAGAGGTATCTGAATGCCGCTGTCTGCAGCAGACAAATGTAAGTGGATTCTGTGCAGGTGAATGGATGTGCAGTCAGGAGCCCATAAGGTGCTTTGGGGAAGCTGACATGTCATCATATATCTTGTTTTACTTGCCAGGACTAGGGGCACTTTGTTAAAAAAAACAGTGCAGAAGAGAAGTAGACAAGTTGAATAAATTGTTTGTCTTTATAGAAAATACGGAGCTAGAAACTGAATTATAACCAATAAATTTCCATGTGTCCACAGAGTTCCCCTGGTATTAACAAACATTGCCTTTTTTTGCTTGTTTGCCCAATGCCTTTTGATTTAACAACAATACTCCTTGAAGCTATCCTTTTATCATGATGAAATAATTTTGAAAGTGTCCTTATCTAGCTTGCAACACACATCCAGAGCATCTGGTACATGTTGAATTAGCCACGCATGCAGTTCTTCCCTTGTCAACTCCTCCAAATCCCACTTCTCTCTCCAGATGAATGTGTAAAAAACCAACCACACAAATCACTGAACTCCCTACCTAATGCATTCAGGCACTCATTAATTTTAAAGTGATGCTATCCAAGCAGAGCGTTTTGAAACATGTGATGCCATCCTTCACCAGATGTTGTGCTGGTTTAAATGCAAATAAACACCCAAAGGGAAAATAAGACAGTGGAGTATAAAACATTGCTGAGATATGGAATAGCTTGAACTGTGCAGAACCAAACTTTCTCATCGTTTCAAGATTTTTTTCCAAGTTTCTTTACAGCAAATTTTCATTCTGACCCTCTTATGATGCTGTGCCCTGCTGAGTGCAATATTCTTGCAAAGTTCTTGTTTTCCTCTTCACTTGTTCATATGTATCCTTAGAGTAACAGGGCTATGTATTTATCTACAAATTTTTATTTTCACTGCTCAAAATGTGTATGCTCCCTGCATAGAGCAGAACAGAAGCTCCTCCCTGAGACTATGGAAAGTGGGATGACAGGACAGAAAGACGAAGGCAGTGGATTCTTCATTATATACTACCAGTATTATCATCTCAAAGTGAACCTCCAAATTTTTCACCCAGTACTTCATTTCAGATGGCAGTCAAAAACTCTACTTAAGATTGATTAGTCTCAGATGAATATTTAGATGAAAAAGCCTACATGGAAGTAGGATGAATGTCTTGATGGGCATCTGGCCTAAGGGCACATAGAATCATAGAACGGTCAAGGTTGGAAGGGACCTCGCTACGTTATCTAGTCCAACCACCCTGCTTAAACACAATGATCTAAAGCACGTTTCTAAGGATTGTAAACTTATGGCTTTTGAATATGTCCAGCGAAGGCGATTCCACAACCTCTCTGGACAACCTGTTCCAGTGCCCTGTCACCTCACAGTGAAGAAGATTTTCCACATATTCATACGGAACTTCTTGTGCTTCAGTTCATGCCCACTGCCTCTTATCCTACTAGGAGCCACCACCGAAAAGAGTGGACACCATGCTCCAGATGCAGCCTCACTGTAGCTGAAGGGGGAAGATCATCCTCCTCAACCTGCTGGCAATGGATACCATTGGTCTTCTTGACCACAGAAGCACGTTGTTGGCTCACAGCCAGCTTGGAGTCCATCAGGACCCCCCAAGTCCTTCTCTGCAAACACGAAAGGAGAAGACAAAGGAAGCAGTAATTTATTTCTCATGAAGCATATAAGGAATAGATTTCTCTTCATCCTTCTTTTTGCCACCCTGACAAGAATTTTCTCCCCTTTATGTTACACTTCTGTAAATTACTCTTCCATCTCTTCTGACTGTTGTGCACTTCCTGATTCTGTGCTGTCTCTCCCCCTGCTCCCAATTATGTCAAGTCCCTTTCTTCAGCTTTCTCTTCCTCCTCCTCACTCAGTCTGTCCCCAGATTCCTATTTATCCTTTCCTAGGTTCCCTTCTGTAGTTTTCAAACCCTACATTTGCAAAATAAATCCAGTCTCTCTGCCTCCCGAAGACTGACCAAATACCTATTGGGAGTTTTCCAATTAGGACTGCAGGCATTTGAGGAAGATGTTTGGCTGTCAAGACAATGTGGGGCAAAGAGAGATATAAATCACAGAGAAATTTCATTGAACCACAGATAGAAAAACCTGAAATGTATGAAAACTAAGCTGCGATGATTTCATTTATTTTTAATGACTGAAAGAAGTCATGGGAGATGCAAAGTACTGGATGCTTTAGAATAGAATAAAATGCTTAATGCTGCCACTAACGCTGTGTTTCAATAGGCAGTTCTGGATAAACTGAAAAATCTAGGAAAATAATTGCTTGAGGAAAAGAAACTTCTCAAGGTTTTCTAACAGTGTCTAGCCAGGATGTAAAGAAGCGCATGTCAATTCTGTGGTATTTACTAGGTGTGCACTTAATAAACTTCTATCATTCAGCTGATTTCAGACAGGCAGCCATGGGACATTGTTATAATAAGAAAGGAAAGGAAAGCAGAGAACTGCTCTGTCCTATGCTCTAAAAGAAATTCCTGCTGCAATGCAGAGCTGATAGATCTCAATCACACAGATGAACAATGTAGCAAATGGATAGGATCCTTTGTCATCTTTTTTTTTTTTTTAAGTAAACAAAAATCAGGAGAAAAATAACATTGACTTCTTTTGAATTACTAGCAGGAAATACAATGCCATATAGTATTTTACAAAGATTTTACATGCCATTATCTTAATTATAGTATTGTAAGTAGTCTGCAATGGTTAAGAAATTATTAATAGATTTTTTTAAATGTTATAGGAATTATTCATTTATTCTTTAAGGATGTGTGAACTTCCTACTAAAAAAATATAAAAATAACATGATTTAAAACAATGATTGTTTGTGACTTGCATAGACATTGGGCATTCTACCCTGGGGGTTTTGTCAGAAAAGGAGTAAATTTAGTGTTTGGATTAGAAGGGATTTTAGTGGCAAGATAGGACAGAGAAAGAAACCCAGATAAATACGTGGGGATACAATGGAAGAGCACATGTGAGGCAGGAACACAGCCACTTGTATAACTGCCTCTTCTGGATGTTAAAGCATCTCTGCTTGCCTTTCAAAGGGCTTGTCAGGTGGATTTGTCTGATCTTTGGCTACCAACTGTGATCTAACATCTTGTCCTCTTAAAAGTGGAGCTATTATTTTTACCAGATGTTTTCACAGAAGAATGCATTTTCTGAAGGCAAAAGAAATAGTAATAATAAGCCTGTTTTGAAATGCTTTGGGCTGCTATGAATTTTGCATGGAATTTAAAAGAGACGAATTTTGAGAGGAAATAAAATAGAGCATGGGAGAAAGAAATGAAAGTTTCTTTTATATCGTTGATCTCCTTCTTTCTGCTTGAAAAAAATGGAGGCTCAGCAGAGAATGCAGGTTAGCAGTAAGGAGTTTCAACACTCACCTTCTTCTAGTCATTAACTGACGTAAATCACCTCTATGCATATATTGAAGAAAAAAAAAGCTTCATTGCTGTTTATTGCATCTTGAACCACAGCTGCCATGACCTATTCTTATGCCAGGAGACTACTCACGATGGTGACTGAATGATGACATATGCTGTGGCCCCTATCAGGTAGAACATAGAGACAGCTGGGTCCTCCACAGAGCGTATGCTTGGCTTGTTGGAAGAAAATATTAGCACAAAAGGACTGAACAAGAGATGCCCACTCTGGATTTTCTAAGCAATCTGTCTACTCCTTGCCTTTTCTCACCAGAGTTTAAACTCCCTCTAGTGATTTTTTTGTGGGAATCAGTCATTTGGCAACTATTTCTCCTTGAGTTTTGTTACACTGAAAAAGAAAGCTGCAAATTAGTCCTCTCTGTTGATTTATAATTTTCTCTCTACTTTATGGGAGCGAGAACTTTATACTGGATGAAGGAATTTGCTTAGGCTTATGATGATGAAGGGCAG
>JAVCKT010028390.1:0-10117 GCA_032273925.1 Rhynchotus rufescens
TCAAAATAAATAAATAAATAAAGAAATAAAAGACTTTGGCTGGCGGGGGGGACGGGGAGGGCGGGTCACAGCGCCCCGCGGAGCGAGGTGCGCGGCGCTGCGCGGGGCGGAGCGGCGCCGCGGAGGCAGCCAGGGCGGAGGAGCAGGAGGAGGAGGAGGAGGGAAGGCGGGTGGGCAGAGAAAGTTGGGAGGAAATAGCCCGGGAAAAGTGGCACTCGCGGAGCCCGGCGGAGCGGCGGGGAGGAAACGCAAGCGGCGGCGGGCAGGAAGCGCGAGGAAGAGGAGGAGGGGAGAAAGCGGCGGCAGAAGAGAAAGCAAAAGCCGCGCGGCGGCCCCCGTGCCGCCCGGGCGGGCATCGGCGGCGGGGCCATGGCCCGGGAGGGCGGCGGCGGCTCCTGGAAGAAGCAGGCCGAGGACATCAAGAAGATCTTCGAGTTCAAGGAGACGCTGGGCACGTAGGTGCCGGGGCGGCGGCGCCGGGGCGCGCGGTGGCGGCGGCCCGCGCCGTGAAGGGCACCGAGCCCTACGCGTTACCGCCGCGTGTTTGTTCGTTGCGCGAGGAGCCGCGTGAAGGTGCGCGGATGGCGAGAAGCGCCAGGGCTCGGTGCCCTTTAATCTCGGTTTTGGTGCTTGGTTCGCGCGCCGCTTGGCCGGCGGCGCCGCATCCCGCGCGCGCATCCGCGGGCTCCCGGCGCAGCGGAGCCTCCAGCGCTTCACTTGCCTTCTGCCTCCGAGGGAGGGCTCCCTAGAAACGGAGCATTCCCGGGCCGCGAGCTCCCGCTAGTCCTGGTTTTCCTCCGTGTGAATAAAGCGCGCGGGGGACACGCAGCGCCGGGGACGCGGCCGTCGCCGCCACCTCGCGCCCCGGCCCGCGGAGTTTCCTGTCACCCGGGCCGTGCCAACCTGCCCCTTTCCCGAGGATGAAGTTTTAACGCCCGGATTCATTCCCCAGACCAGGGGAGCGACTCGCTGTGGTTTCCATGATGCGATTACCCGTTATCTTTTTGGTGGCCAAACGCGAAGCGACGGGTTTTGTGCCGCCGGAGCGGCTTGGAAGGAGCCAACCTTGCAGACCTGCTCCGTGTCCCGCTCTCCGTCTCCCGGGAAAGTTAAGGGAGCAGGTGCAGGTGCCGAGGTGGAGCTGGTTGGAGCGCTGAGCGGCGCGCGGGGCTGCGGAGCAAACGTGGGGCCAACCCGGCGCGGCGCCGCTCACCCGGCGTGTGGGGCGCGCAGCCCGTGGGTCACCGAGCCGCTCGTGGGGAGCCGTGACGGCCAGCCGGCAAACTTGAGCAGAATGGAAATAGTCACAGAGCTTGTTCCTGTCTCCTTCCCCCTCCAGGCTCGGGCACGGCGCCTGGGAATGGGTCTGCGTTTAACGCCACGCGTGCGGATCCAGCAACGTGTGCGCTTGGCGGCGGTTTCCCTGAGGGATTTGGGTGCTGTTCTTGGCCGCCCCGCCGAGAGGCACCTGCGGTTCCTTACCGGGCTGTGGGGCTGCTTAAAAATGATAAATAAATAAGTTATTACCATGCGAATCATTAAATCCCCCCTGCAGCCGACGGAAGTTCCCTGCTCCGTTCGCTGACGGCAGCAGCGGATACCCAGGGTGCTGGAGCCCGAACGACAGGGCACAGATCCCTCCTGATACATAGGAAAGCACTTAAATAGGAATTAAGCAAAAGTCTAAGTACCTTTAGAGCATTTGGTCCAAATCCTTTCCTCTGGCGTGATTTAGGAGCAGAGCTAAAATCTGCTTTGATCCCTCCCGCGCTCTAATGCTGAACCGTGTTGGACGAGCGTCAGTAGATCTCACTGTCTGATAGATGATTGTTTTCCTGTGGGGTGCATGGGGCTCGCAGTGAAGCCCTATGAGCCTCAGATGAAATGCACTGGGTGAATATAGTGCCCATAGCTTGCATTTCTCTGCCACCTTCCATTTTAGGATGTCAAAGTGCTAAAAACACCTTTAGCATAAAAGCAGCCCTTTTTCTGTATCCTCTGCAGCAGTCCTGGCTTGTTGCGATTAAATTAACCCCAGGAAAAACAAAACAAAAGGCACTAAACCCCCAAATTGGGGAAGAAAGTGAAACTTTTAAAGCATAATTTATTTTAAGCGCATTGACTTGTAAATGCTAATTCTGTGCATATGCTTTGTTAATGATTTGCTCTCAGAAAGGAGGCTTTCGTTTGAGTAAAAGCTTTTTGGCACGTCTTTAATGGATGGAGAGTTGGAATTGGTGGAATTATTAAAAAGAGCTTAACTTGGTTAATCACAGTATGATTGGGGGTTTCAGGGAGCCCATAAGGATGGTCCGTCTCCATCTCAACTTCCTCTGTGACTGTGGAAGTGGGAAGAAGAGACAAGGAGAAGGATTTAAGGGAAAAGGGAGGATACGTGAGGGGAGGCAAGAGAAGCTGATAGAGGAGAAAAGGGAAGGAGGCAGAAATGAAGATGTGGGTGTGAGAGCCAAGGAACCAAAGATGGGAGGTTGCTGTCTTGGTTTGTGTTTAGGCACTGCCACCATGTGCAAACTTATTTCAGGGCTGCAGGCTCTGAGAAACCTGGGTATTATTACAATATTTTGGTCGTATTCATAATAGAAGTGTGACAAAAACACACGGTAGGGAGCCTGCGGGTTGCATGGGGTTCAAGCCTGTGGTCTTGCTGTGGAACATCAAAAACATCATCAAAAACATCCAAAAAATCAATTTTTTGTTGGAAATTTCTGGCCATGGAGGCCAGACATAGTCAAAGGCTTTTCTTTCTTCAGAACTCACTGTCCATCTCTTGGATTGTTAACAAATTTGCCAGTTTTACCTCTGGAGAGCTTGCAAACCTCGAGCAGAGGTGGGTTTGTGTCCCCGGGGGTACAGAAGTCTTCACAAGATCCGAAATCGCTGCCGTGCGGATGTGAGGGCTCCTGACACAGCATTTTTCCCCCGGTAGTTAACTAATATCACGGCTACGGCATTTTAAAACTTCAGATTGCCACGTTCCAGGAAATAATAAGATAAACAGTGTCATCCTGTTTCGCCCGTCATCTGGCCGGTCTGATCGGCTCGGCCATATGTTTGCGAGATATCTGTCGTTAGCCCATATTGACATTAGAGTTATGATCGAGCTGTCTTATTTAGGAAAGCTTGAGCTTTGTAATTGTCTGATGGAAATATGATGGAAATACCAGAATTGTCCTTAAAAATGCGCTAGCAGAGTCCTTAAAGCAACAGAGGGATACATCTGTATCATAGTAAGAGTGGACAGGAACACAGATGCACCGCAATGACAAGCTCAGTATTTCTGCTTTCCCTTTTTGAAAATATAATTTAGAGGAAGCTCCGAGGTGGCTCTGCTTTTTTGTTTGTTTGGGTTTTGTTTTCTTAGGGGCTCTGCTCATTTTTCGTTCCTACGCTCCCTCCCTTGTCTACACTCCTGCATGGATGTGGTGGGACCCCAAATGCACTTGAGTGGTGCTCCTGTAGGCACCTGGTTCCTCCCTGTCTGATCCAGCATCTTCCCTTCGCCTTGATTGGGAGAAGAAACTTCCAAAGTGCCCAAACCACTTGTGTTTTATTCAACACAGTGAATCACGCCTGCTTGGCCATCCCTGCGGCACCGTGTGAATTACTCAGGAGCTTCCCCTTCTGATTTTTGAATGTTCCTGAGATTCAAAGAAAAACAGTGATATCTGGCCTTCCTCCGACTTCATGCCACTGTTTATAGACTAGAGAGTCTATTTTTTCATGTTTCTGCTGACATTACCATTAGTTTCTGCCTATCTCTTACGAAACTCCTTCAGTACAAGCGTGAATGTATTAGGTTGCTTCATCTTTTTCTCGGTTCACTATTTGCTTGTTTTTAATTACATTAAGAAAACATTTCAGAGTAAAAAATTATCTTCGGAAAGAAAATACTGGCTCCCAAAGGGCTGAAGTTAAAGCAGGCGCTTGCAGGAGGAGGGTTGATTAACCACAGGGACAAACTATAAATGCAAGTGGTTCCCATCTGCTCCAGGATGAATTGCTAGGAGAAATCCTTTTATCATCTGAAAGCTCTCAGGCTTCAAGCAATAGTCGCTGGCAGAGAGGCTCTTGCCTACGTTTATGCAGGAAATGCCTCATGGTCCCTTCTGCCTTAAAATCTGTAATTCTGGCAACTCTGAGGCTGAAAACAGGCGGATCTAGGGGTAGTTTGTGCTGTCGGGTCCTGGGTACATGCAGCAGCTCTCTAGTGTCTGTGAGAAGACGAGGGAAAACCGAGCTCCAAACGCTGATGTTTAATTAACGCTCTGGAACAAGTTAGATGTTTTGGGATGGCTTGCCCACATGCAGCAACCAGGAGCGTATGGAGAGGGCTCCTTTTAGGCCACGTACCTGTTTCAAACTGAGGATTACTGCATGCTGTCGTGTGGCATGACTTGCCGTCCTGTATTGGGGAGACTAATGTGATTTTGTGGTTAATTTTGTGGTTGAAATGAGAAATAAAGACTAGGAAGACGACTACTTTGTAACATTGATTTAGTGGCTGTTTGGGGCAATGGCAGAGTGGATGGAGCAGAAGGACAGTATTTTGGCTGCCCAAAACTGCAAGCAACCCAATAAGCAAAGGCTTCCAGAGGGGTAATCACAGAATGGTTGAGGTTGGAAGGGACCTCTAGAGATCATCTGGTCCAACCCCCCTGCTCCAGCAGGGACACCCAGAGCATGTAGCACAGGGATAATGTCCTTTGGGGGCCTTCAGCTGGTGTGTGGCTGGCTCACAAGGGTCCAGGTGCTTCCTTCAAGCTGTGTTTCCTCTGGCTTTTGCTACCTAAGCCCTGTTAGTCCTGACTTGTCCCTTTCCCAAGCATGCCCTCTTCCCGGGACCCCCACGGGCTGCCCAGCGTGGCCAGAGCTGATCCCCACTGCAGAGCAGACACCTGCAGACGTGACCTGAGGGCAAAGCACATATGAAAACACTCCTTGGTGGAGAGGTGGCTCGTGCAGCTGAACCCAACTCTTAGGAGCCCTCCAATCTCTTTAACCAAGAGCCCTCCAGACTCTTTAACCAAGAGGCTCCTCTTCCTTGCACAGCCACAACATGGTGGGTGTGAGAGCCTTCTCCTCTGCAGCTCCTGCCATCTGGAGCAGCCTGTCTGCTTCCTTCACCCTCCATCTGTTCCCACATAGGAGCTGCAGTCTCTCTTCCTATCCCTTTCCCTTTCCTTTTGCCTCTTTTTCTCTCTACCTCTGTGTCTGACCTCGAATATTTTGCCCCTTGCAGTATGGAGATGGCTGCTGACTATGTGCCGAGTCCTGGTCGGAGTTATTTAATCCCTTCGAGCGTTCAGGGATGCAATTAATATTGAATAAAGTTGCATTGTTTTGGGTTACTTGACAATACAAGCATTTATAATAGGATTCTGAATTTATTGCCAGCAATGCTATTCACTTAACCAGTGAGTCACAGCTTATATTCATGAAGACTTAATAGGGCCTATTTTTTTCTAGTCATTTTAGACAGTATGAAGACAAGTTGGAACTAAAAATGTGCTGTTAGTAAACAGGTAATAAGTGAAAGGAGGGATGAAAAAGTCCTTGGGGCACTGAGGTCTGTCACTTCTGTTGTAAATTTAAACCACCTTGCGCCTCAGAGCTGTTCTGTAAATAATGATTAGTCACAATAATAATAATTTGCAAACGTATGTGTGTGATTGGGCTGTTCCTGAATGATGGGCAGCTTGGCAATCAGTGCATTTCTCTTTCGGAGAAATCACACTGTTCCTTCAAATCTTTCCTTCATGCTGATAAGTTTTTGTGTTGCCTGACTTGGTGATTCCTGTGATTTTCCTTTTAATGTTGTATCAATCACTTTATTTTTTTTTTAAGAAAGCTATAAATAACAGATTGATAATAAACTTTCCAAGGCCTTTTTCTGGTGTTTTTGTGTTGAAAGCTGTGTGTCGAGTTTTATGCCAGAATTATTCACCCAAACAGATTGTATGAGGTTAAATTAAAATCATACTCTTTAGCAACTCTTTTTTGGCTGCACTGAAAAGCATGGGTTTTTTTTTGGTTGTTGTGTTGTGTTTTTTTTAAATATTTTTACATCTGAGTGTAAAACAGCTGAGCACGGGGCTAGAGATTCCCTGTGCCCATAGATCACTGATTTTGCTTGCTCTTTTCCTGGGCGATATCTGTGTCACATTTAAAAACATCAACAGCTTTGGAGAAGTGGACTACGTAACCACGAATATAGATCTTAAAATATCTTTTTCAAGGGCTGAAAGGAGGAAAGTCAGGGAGAGAGAATGCACTGGCCTAGTTGTGTTCACATCTTTTCCCCCATTTGTTCTCAACTGAACTAAGCTGAACAGTTTCGGGCTCATAGAAAATTAAAATAAAAAAATTGGAGTGTGTTTCTCACTGTTGCTTCTCACAGGAAAGTTTGATATAAAAATGAAATATAATATTGAGTGCACTGAATGTTGAATATAAGATTTGCAAAGGTTGAAAAGCTAGTGGATATTTGGGGTTTGGATCCTAGTAAGGGAAATAGGCAGGTTCTGAGATATTTTTATGACGGTGACTTTTACTGGCCTCCAAGGAGCTCAGGCTCTGCTATGCTAACAGTAATATATGCAAACATGAGCGTAAGAAACTGTTCCTACCCAGCAGAACTTCCAGTCTAAATAAACAAGACAAAAATGCTAACACGGCTTTGTCAGAGACCAAGATCTTGGAAAACTTGAGCCGAGCCTAAATCTTAATTCTGTCCTTGTGCAACAGCCTGTGCTGCTGCTTTTAAGAGCAGGAAGGGTCATCTGCAGCTTCTCCACGGTGTATTTATTGATGTATACTTCACTCAGGGGCATCACAAATAATTATTTTTGTTAGTTAAGGTTTGCAAAAGACCTTGAGGATGCAAAGCGTAATCTGTTAGTGCTGGTGCTTAGTTGCTGAATTGTTTCATAGATGCTCGGAGGAACAGAGAACTTCCCAGAGTCATGAAGAGCTGGATGAGATGGGGCTTTTCCCTGTGGAATGATCCCACGTTGCCTAATTCCATCTCCCCTTCTTATCCTGAATAATCCAATGGTCTTGGCTTCCACCTGCACCTTATCCAAGCACTTGCCCGTCGGGGCTGGTGCCCTGGTGTGAGTGTAAAGGCTTTGTTTGAATCATTAGAATGAATTAAATTGCTGCTTAAATGCACATATTCTCTTCAGGTCCTTTCCTTGGACCCTGTTTACATGTTTCATGCTTAGCAGGTTAAAATACAGATATTTCCAGAGCCTCTGGCATCCTGCTGGGTGCATGGAAGGACCACCCTTGTGCTACCCTGTTGGGCAGTAGCTATTTCCCATCACCTGCAAGTGAGTGATTTTTATCTTGGGCTCTCCAGCTAAGGGCTGAGGAGAAGGGAGTTTTCCTCTCTCCTGTCCTGCCTTCGGCTGCCTCTCACTTTAGGTAAATTGCTGCAATCTGCCTAACGCTGCAGCAGAGTGGGGATTTGGGAAGTGAATTTCAGCCCTGCCAGAATGAGTTTTCCTGCTCTAGGGATATAATTAAGTTGTTTAAGGGGCAGTAGCTTCTGAGGGGGAAAAACCTGAGGCCACAGAGCTTCCTTCAAGGGCCAGTGATCACCATGAAAGCACCTCCTGCTTCCCTCAGCCCAAGGCCCAGTGCTCGATGCACCTTCCCGGCATAAACACACAGCAACCTCCGGATCACAAAGCAAGCGAGTTCTCCTTCCCAACAGGAAAAGCTCACAAATGTCAAAAAAGAGAACAGAACCCCCCAAATCCATCCTACTAGGTGTGTGCTGCCCAGGGCAGGGATTGCTGCGGGGAGCAAAGAGCATGTGCCACGTGTGAGCCACGTTGCTTCACGGGCCATGGGAAGCTGTCTGGATGAATTTCTTGGAGGAGAGCGGAGTTTTCTCGAAGGAGAGTGTAGGAATTTCCTTGGAGGACAGCGGTGCTGTGATGCTGGGTGGCTTAAACCCCTAGGCATCCGTGTGCAAGAGGAGGAAACTGGAAGAGAAATGTCTCATGGCCCAGACCTGGGGCTTTGTGCTCTTTAGGAAACAGGAGGCCACGTATGTAGAAGGAGGAGGGGAAAGCCACCAAGAAATGAGCTGGAAAAGGGACTGCTGCGATGCTGGGATTCCTGAGCCGCAGCTGAGATGTTTTTCTCACAGGAAGCTCCGGCTCTATCAGCATCAGGAGACTCACACCTGCCACATCACCTGAGTTTCATTACCCTTAATAACGGGTCCAGCCTAAAATTCAACATGCAGATACCTGCAGAGGGAAAGATACCTGTCCCTGCATGCAAACTGGCTGGTTTCTGTTCACTTTCTCCTACTTGATGCACTTTTTTTGAGGGATTCATTTGCATTCTTCCATCTGCTGAAGGAAAAAATAATGTTGATGAGAGAAGGTCCATCCAATTGCCCTGAGTTTCCACTCTGGTTTGCAGGCCCCGTTGCTTTTGGCAGTAAGGGGTTTAGTACCTTTTCCAGCACTGTTGTCTGTAGCACTTAATCGTGGATGAAGGATCCACGATGGATTCTGCAGAGCTGACATCAGCCACTGGTGTCTGAACATGTTCCGTTTGGGAACAGGGAAGGCAGGAAGCCCTTCTGCTGGAAACAGATCCCAGCTCCATGATCCCCCAGGTCTTTCCCAGCTCTCTGATCTTTGAGAGTAAAAATAAGGCTTAATAGGAGTTGAAATAGGCAGCATGGTCTAAACCCACCACAGCAAAGGCAGCAAACAGCAGATGGAGAAATAGTTAAATAGAGCAAATTATTTCCTTTATTTCCCTTATTTTTCTGACTCCATCTGTGAGCTGCTCTCCAGCTGTGCTCACCCAGAGGCAGAGGCGCCTCCAATACTAAGGTCTTTGCTCCAGCAGGTGCATTTGTTTCTCCAATCAGTTCTCATTTTTTGCTCACAAATTTAAAAAAAACTCTGCTCAGGACATAGCAGCATTTGGGTATCTTAATGCTTCAGTACTGAGGGCAAAAGAGACAGAAACTGGTGGAAAACATTAATAAAAAGGATGTTTTCAGCAGTGGAAAGTGCCTGCAAAGCCTTCCTCGAGGTCTCTGCTTGTTTGTGCTCCGCAGAGTGTTGGGTTTTCCTCAAAAAAGAGGGTTTTCCTGGAGCCTGAGGGGAGCACACCCAGCCTGCTGCCCTCTGATTTGCTCCGAAATCATTTGTAGCTGTTGCAAAAACGACTGCAAAATTCTGCACTTTGATGTGCTCAGCTCGAAGGTTTCCCCTTAGGGGTCGAGAAGGCCCCGTATTACTCAGCAGCGAGCTGGAAGTGCAGCATTTTGTGCTGCTTTTGCTCAGGTTTCAAGCAGCAAGATGAAGTTACCGGACCAGGGAGGAGCAGGTTGCAGGTGCAGAGCAGCCTGGTCTGCACAGTGCCCAAAACTCCTGCCCCTTCCCACCTCTGCCAGCCCTGATGTTTGCAAGGATGGGCAGGGAGTGCCTTAAATGCAACTGTATGGATTAAATATAATCCTCCAGAAAAGGGGTGGAGGGGGAAGAGAAATACAGAGTACAAGGAAGTTTTGCAGCTTTTCACCCCATGGGACTTGTAAGTCAGCGGAAAAGTGAGGCTTGTTTTTTACTTTCCATCTTGTATCATTAAAAAAGGTCATCTGCTGCCACACACAAATGCTTTGTGACAGTGACACTGCTGGGAACGGTATCTTACTAAGAGCAGTAAAAAATTGGTGGATGCCAGGTACAATGCACGTGCCAGCAGTCACTGAATTCAACTTAAGAGCTGTAAATGGAACCAATCATCATTTCTTAATGAGCTATATGAGAACAAAGAGTTGCAATGCTTGGATAATCTGTCACATCTGTATCAATACTGCTGAAGCAATTACTCCGTTTGCACAATGGTTTGACAAGGCAAAATGACAAAATCAATTTACAAAGCGGATTAAACATAAATATGCTTTTTCACCCCCCGTGAATGTCATTCTCAAAGCTTCGTGGGGGATTTTATTGCTATGATCCCTGCCTGGACATCTCTTTTGGTGAGGCCGTTCAGATGAGGCCCTTCGTGGTGTTATTCACCACCTCATTTCTCATTTATTCCTGTTACTCCATGA